>NEWO01000446.1:99558-136568 GCA_003013225.1 Phalaenopsis aphrodite | reverse complement strand
ATATATATATATATATATATATATATATATATATATATATATATATATATATATATATATATATATATATATATATATATATATATTATCAATCATGATGAGGATTGCTACTACATAAGCATCTAAGCATGTCTAAAAAGCCACCAATGCCTAGGTGACATTAAAAATAGTTGGAATATAAATAGGCAAGTATACCCCATGAGATGTGAATGCATGTATACTTTCTTTCACTAAATACACATTTTTAGCTATATGTAAGAGACACTAGCCATATCATGATTTATGAATAAGCTTGATTTAATGTTAATGTAAGCTAGTCATCATGAAAAATGTATAAATAGCACAATATGCTAGCTATAATTTCACATGAATATAAAAGGAGAGATTATAATTTAAAAAGTGCACTTAAGACCATACAATTTTATTTTTAAAATAAATTTTTTTATGATTAGTTTTAACATTAATTAACATTTTAATTATAGTACTAGAGAAAAATAATTTAAGAGTCTAATGAAAGTATGATTCCAAACAATCCAAGTCATCAAGCAAAGAAAAAAAGATCAAGCTAACATATTGTGCAAACTATTATAACAATAAATAGTGATCAAGCTAACATAATAACATGACTCATGTAGCCTAAAGTAGATAGAAAATATGCATACCAAGGCACTGCATAAATACAACCCTATCAAATGTATAAATAATAGGTAAAAGCTAGAGGTGTTTTTTGCTCATAGTTCTTGATTCTTGGATCTTTTGAATTTGAATTTTGCTCGCTTCTAAAGTTCCATGTTTGTAGTTTTCCTTTACACCTAGATCTTCAGACCTGCATCTAAATGTATACCAATAAAACTCCATACTTATACACTAACTTATATGTAGGGTTTTCTTAGCTAAAATGTATATAAATGCACCCAAAAAACATGTGAAACATTAATTATTACATAATAAATTTTCTTGACTATTCAAGCTTTTAATTAATGATAAAGGGGTTAAGTATAGTTAGTCCAATTAGCTTATAGCCCTTTCTAAGGACACCCCCATTACAATACTTTAAGTGTGCAATGTCAAAGGGTGATAAAACTAATTGATATGATTATGATATGACCACCACTGCTAATATCATATCCAATTAAACAAACTTTAACATCTTAGATCATATTGGAAGTACTAATGAAGTCACTATTTAAAAATTTTGTATTTTCCAGCAATTTGATTGATCGCCAATTTTAAATCCTTGAAGATTTTGACTTCTTAAATGCAGACAAATAATTAAGGCTACTTGTTATTGGTATATTTACCTTATTAAATCATTTAGTTAATCATCAGATATCTTATATCATAATTTACATCTTATGTATTATTAATTTAATAATTAATTAAGCATCCCAATTAAGAATTTTTTATAAACGATTAATTGAACTTCATTTAAATTTCAAAAAATTAACCATGTGGTTTTTATATATTATAGTTAGAATTTTTATATATTTCTAATTTTTTTAAAATATTCAAATTTTTATTCAATGATTAAACAAAATATGCTTCAAAGCCATACCCAGACATATGGTAGAGGGTGAATCACCATATCCCAGAAGAGCGGTGGCCTTTTAGCCAATGAGCTGTGAAATGACATTAACGATATGTCAAAGGTATGAAATCAGCTCAATTAGAGTATATCAATGAACATATAAGGAATTCATAAGTTGGTAGAGATAGTCGGATTAGGATTCTCTGGATTCATCATCCCAAGTTATTAAGACTCTAAATCTACCTAGTCGTAGAGATAGTAGACCCAACTCGACTAAAGATCGGTGACGCTTGCGAGTTTCTTCAAGATAGATGATTCAGGGATCGTATCGACTGTGGTTTTCCTAAATGTTTTGCTACGTGACTGTTGTTAATCAGAAACAATATACTCTATATGCATATGTTCATGTGTGAAATAAACCTATAATTCATGAAGTTGAGGCTTTCTTAATCCCCACGATATTTTGCAAGATTTTTCTGATCCCTTAGGACGATTGTAGAATTCCACTAGAATATGTCTATCCTCTCATAATTCTGTGGTTAACCCTTCATTTCCACTACACAATGGCTAGAAGTTGTAGTTTTATAAAATATTTTAACTTTCTAGTTGGACAAACTAGATGTAAATGAAGATCGGAGGTTAACCAACAACATCAGCCATGAAATACTCTAGAAAATGATTAACAAAAGAATATTGTAGAAAACCAATGATAAATCCCTACATTAAAAAGACACGAATAAAAGCTTAGCCACTCATTACAGAGAAAATCATAGCGAAAAACACCACATGAATTCCATTGCAAGCAACATAAAGATGAAAAACTTACAAAAATTATTTTCCCAGAAAAAGTCAACAACTTTCCCTCTTATACAAAATCTCTCCCAACTCACAAAGTAAAGAAAAACTTTCTCTTGAAGGTTTCAAAACAAGGAGAAAGAAATCTCTCAATAGATCCCTCAAATCCTCTCCCGAACTCTATTCTTTCAGCATGCATGCCTTCTCTGATGCATAAATACTTATCTCCAAGCCTCCAAGAGGCTAGAATAATTTCTCTCATGAAAAAAACATATTTTTATAGTTATTATTATATTAGGGATCCAAAATAGGCATCCAAACTCTCAAAATTCTCAATAGGTCCAAAATTGACAAAAAAAAAACCATAAAATAAGAGTTTGGACGTCCTTAGGCGTGGTCATGCCAAACCCTCGCATGGTCACGCCTGAAACTAGCCGATCACACTAGTTTTGGCATGATCAAGACCAGATCATGTGCGGTCACGCGGGACAACACTATATGACAGGTTTTGACCCCATTTTGCATGTTCAACACTTATAACTTGCACAACATAAAAGAAAACCTTTCTCAACTATAAATCTATCATAAAAGGGGGAAAATATATATAAAATGTTGAGAAAAATGCATGTAAAATCATATAAATTTGATGCATGTCAATGCCTCCAAACGTACCATATTACTTGCTCTCAAGTAATCACGTGATTCAACTTGAATTATTATGAATTCTTTCGTACTCTTGTAGGTTTCTAACTATAATCAAGACTAAATGAAAGTATTTAAATGTCATTAGGATCAATTATCTTTAATGTTTAACAACTTGAATTTTTCTTAATTTCCTTCATTCCTTCCTTAAGAAGATTCCATAGATGCCTAAATTGCTGTGATTTAAAGTTTCTATCACTAATCTCAAATGGTTTTAATTCAATTTCAATGGATTATAGCTAACTCCATGTCACTTAACTCTTGCCCTTGAAAATAACTTTTATTGTGGTTTTAATTAAAGAATCAAGATAAAGTTTATCACTTAAGTGTCATTAGACCTTCTAATTTCGTTTATTTTCTTGAACTTTTGTTGTGCCAACCTCAAGCTTCTTCTTACGAGTTTTTTAGTTTTTTTGCTTTTGCTTTTTCTTTTTTTTTTCCTTTCTTCTGAGAATTATTTTATCTGATTAGCAACTTTTTTTTTTCTATTTTTTTAAATGTGAAGAAGGGTAATGCTTTTTAAGAAATAATACTAATTCTTGATATTCTTAATATTACACCTTTAAGCTATCATTTCCGGTTAAAACTTAAGATCACATTAATTTGGTTAACATGAATTTAAAAAGAACAAAAATATTCTTGGTCTTCTACGCAATATCTAAATCAAAACTTTTTTAATATTCTACGGGTTCTCTTAAGTAAAGTCTAAAGTTGTTAAGTTTTGAAATTATATTATCAACTCATTAAAGTTAATCTGTTCTAATGATCTTTATGCACTTTTAAGAAGTCATAACAAGTAGTTTAAATTATCAAATATCCTAATAGGAGTTTATAAAATGAGGTTAAACTTTTTTGCTGAGCTATGTGAAATACTTATCTTGTTCATAATGAGGCAATGTTTTCTCAGCCCAAACTTATCTTTTTCCAAAAGATGTATAACAAGAAAGTAATAATACATATAAAAAGCAGGTCAATATAAAAAAAAATGATAAATGCATTGTCCACATGAATATTAGCTTGTACAAATAGCAGAAAGTAAGTAAGAAAATTTGTTACAATAAAAATCTCAATACGGCTACCACTTTGTAGAGAAATAGGATTCAAAACTAATTCAAATAAAAATTTAATGTTGATTTAAAAGAAAATTTTAATGCAATTTCAAAGCTAATTTCAAAATAAAATGTAGATAAAAAACATGATCAACACATCAAATAACACTTGAGTTGTCTCCCAAGATAACATTTAATTTAACATCCTCAGTCTAACAAAAAAGGCTTCCTCTAGAATTAAAATTCTGATTTAGTAAACCTCAATCAATAGCCCAATAGTTTGTTGATTCTGAAATTTCTATTAAATCCTTAAATTTTAATTTTTCTTGTAACTCTTTCTTCTCACTTTTATAACAGTCATCTTGAGGGTATGTAGGGAATTGATTCAGATTATCATTCCTAAAAAATTTTTCTCAATTCATAATTCTCCCAATTATTTTCTCTATTTGCATATCAATATTTCCCTCACAAGTTGCATGAAGCAGACCCCTATAAGATAATTCAAGATCTCCTAAATTCTGGGGTGGGTTCTCCCTAGGTTACTCAGGTTCAGGATTTAACTCTACTAGGTTACTCTCTTTCGTTGGACTGTCTTCAAAATCTTCCACTTAAGCCACCCCTAGGATTGGTTCTATGGGCTCATTTATATCCCTACCTAGACCCAGCTTGCTATTTGGGGTCTAAATCATTCGATTCTGAAATTGGTTATCAACTAATATCGACATCCTTTAGGATTCATTAATTAAAAGGTCATTTAACTGCTCAACTTGATTTTTTATGTTTCTAAGTGCATCAACTTGGCTTTATATCTCTTTCCCCACATTTATCACTAGTTCCTCAAAATACTCATTTTCTTCATGATAGTCACTATCCTAGTTATTCCTACTTCCTACATAATTGACTTTGAGGCTCTCCCATTATTAGTAGTTTGCCATAAGGTTATAATTTTTCCAATTGAAGTTTGGGTAGGTTGAGAAACTTTTGGTGTGGGTGTTTGATTCATTCCTCAAATTTACTAACAATTCTTCTAATGACAGGTTATTCTCCCAAAATTGGGGTTCCGAAGTAACTTTCCAAGGTTTAGTTAGACAAATGTAGTACATGTCCTAGTTGTTCCAATTTTCTATAAGACTGACTTAATTTCTCCCCCAAACTTATTTTCTTACACTATTGTCATTAATGTTACAATCAGAGTTTAGGGAAGTAGTCTAGTTGGGGTTCTAGGTATTGGAAAAGAGGTTATTACCATCATTTCTTATGAAATAAAGAGTCTCTAAAGTAGGGATGCTAATATTTATCATCGATCCATGAATCAACCCATCATTGGGTGCATGTTCTTGCATCAGATTTGTCCCAGATTGTCTAATTTCATAGAAAGAGCAACTAATTAGGTTGCAAGCATATCTAATATCTCAGACTCATAAACACATGATACCTTTTGAGGTGTCACTCCCTCAACATGTCATTAATAATTATTGGTAGTCATTTCTTTTATTAGTTGGTAGGCTTCACCAAATGGTTTAGACAATAAGGATCCTCTTGCAGTAACATCTATAAGGATGTCAGGGAACCTACCAGTCTGTTATAAGAAGTTTGAATGATTAGTCGGTCGGGTAGGGTATGATGTGGGCACCTCCCAAGAAATTTCTTAAATCTCTTCCAAACCTTGTAAATAGATTCTCCGTCGATTTAGATAAACGAGATGATATCATTCCCCAGGCTTTACAATTTTGGATGGAAGTAAATATTTGGATATAAAATTTTGTTCTAAGTCAATCCAGGTCGTGATTAATCCTAGAACAAGTGAGTTAAGACATAACTTAACTTTGTCCCTCAAGGAAAAGTGAAAAAGCCTCAGCCTAACAACATCGTTGGTGGCACAAAGTTCAAAAATATTCTGAAGAAAGTCCCCCAAACTTGTTGTTTTGAAGCATCTAGATTATTGTATGTCTTAATTCAAAAGTGTTGGATTCAATAGATGGATAATGCCCATGTGAATTTTTTCAACAGAAGGATTGATATGTTCCCTAAGTGATTAAATGGTGGGTATGTTAAGGTCAGCCATCTCAATAGGTATTTCAGAAAACAAGTGCAATCAATCTCATGGTTGAAAGGGGCGAGGTTGGCCTCAGCTCCCCTGTGCATTAAAAAAAAACAAAAAAAGTGTGCAGCAAACAAACACACTGACACACACAAGTCTATCAACAAACTAGCATGAAAATGTAATCACATAATATGCAAAAGAAAGTAAAAGAAGCAAAAATACATAAACAACATTTTTTTTTCTTTTTCGTTTATTTGAATTTTTTAAGCTTTTTAGTTTTTCTGTACCTGCAATGAATACGACAGAAAAATAGATGCACTACAACAAAATAGAAAACAAGAAATAAAAAAGGTAAATAAAAATGCCAAAATTAGATCCAAAATTTTTAACTAAAGTTTTACTATAAGCTAAAATAATCATTAACAACTTTCTTGGTAACAATGCAAAAACTTGACGCGTCAAAACTTACCAGGATGTAAATCGGTCGTACGGAACAAATGCACATGTCAAGTAGTAATGTAGTTCAAGAGTACTACGTATCGATCATACAGGGAAAGTACAATTTTTGTTTCCATAGAAAAAGCTCTAGTTTACTAATTCAATTAACCTAGCTTGGCGATTATCAAAAAAAGGTTTTTAAGTCCTAAGGTCCTAGCAAAACAAAATACTTGCGATAAAATAAAAAAGAAATCAGGAGGAAAAATTTGTGAGTTTCTTCCAGATAGATGAGGCTCGTACTTTTGTGATTCGGGGATCGTGGCGATCATAGTTTTCATAAATGTTTTCCTACGTGATTATTATTAATTTGGGACAAGATACTCCTTATGTCCATGCTTAGATCAAAAAAAGGCTAAAATTCATGAAGTTGATGCTTTCTCAATCCCCATGAAATTTCAAATGACTTTTTTGATCCCCTTGGATGATTACAGAATTTCACTGGAATATGTTTATTCTCTCAGACTTATGTGGTTAATCCTTCATTTTCACCATGCAATGTTAGAGGTCATAGTTTCACAAAATATTTTAATTTTTTAATTGGCCAGACTAGAAGCAAATGAAGATTGAAGGTTAACCAACAACATCAACCAAGAAAAACTCAAGAAAATTGTTAACGAAAAACTGATGATAAATCCACTACTCCCTACATTACAGAGACATGAAGAAAAGCTTAGCTGCTCATTACAGAGAAAACATAATTAAAAAATCACATGAAATTCCATTACAAGTAACATAAAGATGAAAAGGTTACAAGAAATTATTTCCCCAGTAAATTCAACAACTTTTCCTCTCATACAAAATCTCTCATAACTCATAAAGTAAAGAAAAACTCTCTTGAAGGTTTCAACCCAACGAGGAAGAAATCCCTTAAGAGATCCCTCAAATCTTCTTCCAAACTCTCTTCTTCCAGCCTTCAAAACTTTTAAGAGGACAAGAACGATTCTCTCATGAAAAAACATATTTTTATAGTTAGGTTTACATTAAGGATCCAAAATAGACATCCAAGCTCTCTAAATTCATCAATATGACAAAAATAGATAAGAAATCCCGCAAAATACAAGTCTAGATGTCTGACGGCGTGGTCAAGCCAGACCCTGATGTGGTCACATCCAACCTCGGTGTGGTCACACCCAGATCTGAAGTGGTTACCCGCAAATTAGGCGTTGACTAGTTAGACAACACTATATGACTCATTTTAACACCATTTTGAGTGTTTGATACCTATAACCTTTACAACATCAAGAAAAATATTTTTCAAGTGTAAATCTATGATAAAAAAAGTGAAAAAAATGTAAAATGTAGGGGAAAATGCAATTAAAATTATGTAAAATTGACGTATGTCAATTATATAACTAAATTTTTATGTAAAACATTTCATTTTTATTTTCATGCATGAATAGTGCTTTAGGCAACAGGAAATTATTATTATTTACATAGATTAATCTAATAATTAAAATTTTATTTTGTAAGTTCGTGATGTTTATAATGATATATGAGAACCACGTAAACTAGTTTGATGAAAACCAGACATCATTTTTATGTAAAATTTTGCATTTTGCGTTCTCATACATAAAAAATGGTATAACATAAAAAGTTTTAACAAATCATTATTTTTTATTATGTCCCTATTGAGGCATATGACTGATCTTCATCTGCACTATTGAAGTCAATTTCACTACGTGAAAGATGCCGACAAATATAATTGTGTAGAGTTATTAAAGCGACCACAAAATTTAGTTATTTGTTGAAAGGATATGTGGGCATATATTGTAGAATAAATAATTTTGTCCCAATCCCAAATGTCCTTTCAATAACACCACACAAAGATGTGTGGTTTTAAGTAAACATCCACTTTCAGCCCTGAACTACATTGTTAGCTCTTTCAAAATCAATAATGTGATATTTGTATCAGAAAAGGAATTGACATACCCTCTTCGTAATGAATATCCAACATTAACTAAATTTTATTTCTCTGTTATAAGTATAATCATTATTATTGTATTGAAAATAGTATTTCATTTATTCATATTCAAGCTAACCTGGAGATGGTTGATAAAACTCAATAAAACCACAAAACAACTTTTAAAGTGTCCCACCATATGTATAATTATCATAACTAGAGGATCATCTTGAACTCATGTTTTCAAACACCAAGACAATGAGTTAAAACAAGTTCACCAAATCAACTTGACTCAATTATACCGCCACTCTCCAATAACTTATTTTCTAACCACCACCATCTTACCACCACCACCACCACCACTGAGGAGGGAAAGAGGAAAGAACATAAGAGATATTTAAGGATGTTATATAGCATCGTAAACAATTCAAGCGCCAAATCTCATATGAGAAATAAAACCCACAATAGTATCAACTATAAAAAAGTTATAGCGATTCGGGCTATCACCACTACAACATTCTGATTAACACTCAACAACATTTTTCTAGTAGATCGTAGGAGGCATCTTACAATGCCAATAAGCATCTTAATCTCTCTTTAAAAACATGAAACTATTTGATGAAATGTTCAACTTTATAGAAGAATATATTATCATCTCTCTCAACAAGCCAACTTCTCAACAAATAAATAACTTTTTTATGAAAACCAATCGATCATTAGCAAATTAATATTTACTTCTATTAATTTTACTATTGATATCCGGTTATTTTTTAAAATAAATACAAATGAATAGGATAAAATGATGTGCATAAACTAGTTATATAATTTCTCCTCATCCATAGCACACTCTCCCTCCCAAATACAATCACAAGTGCGACGAGAATCATCTCATTTGAGACAGAGAGCAACCCAATCGAGATGGGGAGTAACCCAACCAATATAGAGAGCAACCAAACCTAAAATTCATTATGTATAGACAGAGGCCGCCAAACCATAAAGGGCAACACCATACCAAAATAGAATCATCATACACATAAATTAGGTTCCCCAATTCATCAAACAACAATTCACATAGGTATTCTCCAAAACTCAATGAGCATATACGGAGCAACCCAATCTAAATAGAGAGCAAATACCAATGAGCAACCCAAGCCATGAAAGAGAGCAAACCTCAAAGAGTAAAACCATCGAGACAGATATCACAAACAACAAAGAAAATATATTAATGTTAAAGGGTTGAAGGTACCAGAACAGGAAAGAAAGTAAAGTAAACGACAACAATCCCTTGCCATAGGTGCCGAAGAATAAATAAAAACAAGAGAAGAAAAAACCCTAGGTAGCGTCAACTCGCTCGAATGGATACGAAGAAGGGGGAAGCTAGATAATAGGAAAAAAAAAAAAAAGCTAAATGCAGGGCCGAGCCGACATCCCCATAGTGGGGCACGTTTAAATAAACACAGTCGTGCCACACTAACCAAACACTGGAAACCACATTTCTGTGCTATTATCTGCCCCAAATACACCCTAAATATTCATCATTTTTAGAGATTTGATTTATTTTATATATAAAATACATGAAAGCATAACTGTAACTTGAGATATTATGGTTAGAATGCTAATGAACATTAAGGAACGTGAGCATATAATGGCACAAACAAATAAAATAATAATCAGCATTGATATTCATTACAAGCATAAAGTTCCTTAAAAGTTGTTGGTAATTTATAATTTGAAAAGTTCTAACAAAACTATAGTTTGAAAATATTTTTATTTCTTTAAAATTATCCATATTTAAAAATTCGTTTGATTTTAATATATATATAATTCAACATGTATTCATTTCTAAAAAAATATCATGAAAAGAGAGCACTTCAAGGGAGAAAAACAGCTTCTACAATCAACAAAATGTATATAAATGTATATGATAAGCAAGAAAAATCCTCTTGGAGCCCAAGAATGCAAAGTGATTAGAAATAAAGAGAAAAAAAAGCAATTTGAAGTTGAAGTTATACAGCAATTATGTTAACTTCAAAACATCCAATTTGAAGTTATACAGTAATTATGTTAACTTCAAAACATCCAATTATGACTTCATTCCATGAAGTGGAAGAGTGTTCTCTAATGAACTTAAAGGAAACTGATTCTGCCATTGAACAACTGTGTTTTTTGTAGGACGTAAGCATGCAAGGTGACTATTCAATTGATTGTTGCAAGCAGGCAACTTACTAACTGATACTGCAGCTTCATTTTCCTTTGGAACAGGAGCTCCTAATGGATCCTGTAACACCAGTAGACAAAAAACTCTAAAGATCCATGATGAAAAACGCTAAAAGTAGTAGTAATACAAACAGAACTTTGAAAATTTACCGCAAGTAGGAGGAAGGTGAATGGCTGATTATTGTTGGATTCCTCAAGGTGAGTTTCAATTAGTTTCCTCAAATCACTGAGAGTAGAATTCTTTGAGATCAACAGTTTTCTGATCATTTTACCTGTGAACTCCTTGGATGCCTCCCATTTTACATAAACAGTTATCATATCTGCTGCCTCGGCTCCAATGGGTTCTCTGTTCTCTTTTAACTGTGCTTCTCTCGCAGCTGCTCTCAGACTTAATACAGAGTTTTCAGCAGGTCTTGAATGCAGTACAAACTCTGCTGAATGGTTTTCTTTGGTGTCAAATTCCTTGTATTGAGATAAAGGAGAAGAATGGATACTTGCAGCTTCCGTTCTACTCTTTGTGGGCGTTGGAACTGTGGCCTGTTGTGCTAATTCTCTGTGGTTACCACAAAGCCTGAATATATTTTGAATTCTTGTTCTTCTCGTGGATTCAGAGTCATTTCCATTACCTTCTTCAGGTAGCCTATCCAGATCTTCAGTCTGGTTGTTTGACAAGAAGGAAAATTTGTGTCCCATGCTGTCCTCCACAATTTCTTTTTCAACTTCTTCCTCCATACTTTCTCTATCTTCCCCTTCATTATCCTGCTCAAATACAGTGCTCAAGCAAACTTTATCAGGGAACTCACGCTTATCAAAACCAAGATCCTCTTCTATGCTTAAATTGTGAGAATTTTGTGGTAGGATATTGATAGACATTGAATGATGAGAATTCTGATCCCTTATTTCCATAATATCATTAATAGGATGTTGATCACCCATATCCAGCTCCATTGACTTTTCCATTCCTTGATCTTCAGAGCACATTGCAGCCAGTCGTTTCAAAAATTTCCCTTCTCCTCTATCATGCAAATGCAATGCATCCTCATTAGCTGCACTAGTAAATTCCATCCCCTCTAATTGTTTCCTTAAAAAGTGGAGCTCCTCTTTTTGTTGATGCATTATCTCCTCCATCTTCTTCAGTTCAATTCTCAAATCCCGAGTCCTCTCATCAACAAGGCACTTGATCTCATCTTCTTTTGCTGCTGCTTCCCTTCCTTCAACGAGCTGAAGCTTAGACTGAAGCCTTAGTATTTCATCCTCTTTACACATAAGTTCTCTTTGAACTTTACTGAATTCCTTGTCCTTCATCTTGTTCTCCATCTGTAGGTTGTAGATGAATTGGTTCATTGCCACAATTTTTGATTTTAGCAGTGCTGAAGAATCTTCACAGCTTAGCTTATCCCTGGGAGTAGGCATGTGAGCAACACGGACAATGCACTTCGCCTTTGCTCCATATTCTAGAGTGGCAATAGTTTTGTGCATCTCTTTGGGATCAGGACTTGCACACAGAATCATGAGAATTTTTGATTTGTCGTCTTCAAACGAATCCTACATAAGAATATGGATTGTTAATATTTGTTATAATAATAAGGTCCCCAAAGTAGAAGAATGAGCAAATTTTACCTGCAAAAGCATTGTTAATTTGCTGTCTCTGAAAGGAACATGGGAATCTCCGTTGGCAATGGACTCAACCACTCTTTTCAGAGCTATGTTTCCCTGATTGATTTTTGCCGTCTGGAAGTGTAATCATTAGAAATATTGAAGTAAATGAGACTGCTTACAGCTCTAGTCAAATAAATTTTTGTAATACAATACAAGCATATCTAAATAATTAGAAAATGAAGGAAAATTGGACCCCAAAAAAAAAAAAAAGTGTAAGCAATGAATAATTAGACAAGCTGAATAAATCACAAATAGTCCACACAACAAACAAAAACTAGTAATAAATAAATAAATATAAAAATTACCTGTATCTTTGCCTCAAATCCAGCTTGGCCTGCTTGCTCTATATTCTCAGAGCCAGCCATGTCAACAAGCATAAGCCTTCCACCGACAGATGGGACATCCAGGATTATCTGCAAAAAAAATAAGAAAATAGAAAAGAAAAAAAAATTCATCGAAAGCAACACATATTCAACAACTTGAAGAATAATTTTGTAAATTTAGGTATGAAAAAGGAAAACAAAAATGAACTGACCACACAATGACTTCGAGAACTTCTTTCATTCAACAAAGTGCTTTTAACAATCCTGCGTTTCTCAACTTTTGCAACTTCTTTTGATATTCTTCCAGCTTCATTTCCACAGATATAGGTTGCATTCTTTGCCTTTCTTCCCATCATTTCTAGCCTTGCCTGAACAGATTATTTTTCTCAGTAGAAAATTATCATATAATATTATTCCTTAACCAAGTGATCATTTTCCTTTGTTAAAAAAAAAAACTGGATGGTTGAAAAAATTTTTTAAAGAAACAAAAAATTGACAATCAATTACGAAATTAAGATCAAAACTCACCTTGGGAGTGCTTCCCTTCGGCAGAGCAATCCCAGCAGCTCCAGCACAATTCCCATTCCAACCAGCAAGCAGATCATAAATCTCCTCATTATATATCTCCAAGACTGCAACTTGTACAAACAAACTAATCCCAAACCCTGCAACATCCACCCCACCATCCCCCTCCCCTTCCCCAAGAATATCCTTAAGAGCCCTGTACACGATCCCAGCCTCCCTCGCGCACCCAAACATGGTGTGGCTCTTCCCAGCCCCTGTAGGGCCGTACATCATGATGGTGCATTTGGCACCTGAGCGCACCCCCTCAACCCTAGACTCGACGAACCTCTTATAGAAACCCTCAAGATCTTCGTTCTCCGAGAAGGAGATGCCGTCAAGGATGAAATTCCTGTAGCCGACGTCGGAATGGACACGGAGAGAGCAGCCATCGCTGGAGACTTCTAGGGCAGAGGAGGAAGACGACGAGGATCTGTCCTTGCGGTCGGAAATGTCGCGGATCCGGCCGATAACTTCGACGGGGTGCTCTGTTGGAGTTGCGGGGAGAGGATTCAGGGATGGATTAGGGTTTGTGCTGGTTTTTGGGTTGGTGAAGTTGAGGCGGTGCCTTGATTGAGAGGTTTTTGTGGGGGTTTGGTAGCTTGGAATGAAAGATTTTTGGGAGGGGGTGGGAGCCATTGGATAGATGGATCAGAGATCTTTGTTCGCAGAGGATTAGGGAGGTGGTAGATGATTCTTGTGCTTCTTGGAGACGGCGAGGATGGCGAGCGGAGGCTAAAGAGAGAGAGAGAGAGAGAGGCGCAGTGGAGAAGATCAGAAAAGAGTTTTGCTGATAATTTTAAGCTTTTAATTTTTTAAATTTGTTACCTGCTTAACATGCTTCGAGGTTTGAAAAAGCAATGGACCGTTTGGGTTTCCAACGGCTCTTTTTCTTCCTCTCTTTTGCTCGGTTTAATTCCGAGATGCTGTATTTCCTATTGTTCGTCAAAGAAGCTAACTTATGTTATTGAGGGTGCAAACTATCTAAATTATTTAAAATTAGCAATAAAATTTTCTATTATATAACTTGGGGGATTTACATACATACCATATTAAACATTCATATTTATGTGTTAAATATCTAAAACTTAATATTTGCTAATCTACCACCTAAAATTAGGGGTGTAAACGAGTTGAACATGAGTTCGACTCAGTTATATTTTGAGCTCAAAAAGTGTGTTCGTGTTCGACTTGTTTGCCCAGCGAGCCGAACACGAGTCGTTCACGAACAAAGAGACGTTTTGACAACCCTAATCACGTAGTCATATGATGATAAGGATTGGGGCAAGATTTAAAACATCATTTGAATCTAATTTAATAATCTTTATTCTATTTTCTTAATTAATGTTATTAATTGATTATAAATCTTTGTAGCTTTGTAGTCAATTAGTTTTTTTAAAAATACTATATATATATAATTGATTAGTAGTATAACGAGCCGAACACGAACGAACAAATATTGGTTCGTGTTGTTCGTGTTCGTTTCGTTAACTGAGAGGAGTCGAACACGAGTTGTTCACGAATAATGAGCCATTTTGACAGCCCTACCTAAAATCTTCGCACAACATCAAAATACCGCTCCGTGAAACTTCGTTGCTCTCCGATAAATCAAAAATATATGCATTTTTAGACTCATATTTTATACTTATTTTTTGTGATATTTCACTTTAATGGAAGATATTTTTTATATTTTGTTGCACGTTGTTAATTTTCATGATCTGACCAATTGAATTATGAAACATATGATCCGAAAAATGGAGTATGAGTTCTACAAAAGAGTGAGAATCACATTTAAGTCAATGAAGGAGTATTTCGTTCATGGAATAAAGTGCAAATAAATATGGAAATATACATTATTGGGTGTAGAATTGAAGATTTTTAGGGTGACAGACTAAAATCCTCAATTCGATCTTAGTGTTTAAGAACTAAAACGAGAGTTAGCCTTTAGGGGAATGGAAGTGAGAGCTCTGGAGTGGGAGCTAGCATCCTCCTAGCCTAGCCACGGATTTGAGACTAAACCTAAGTTTAACCAATGATTTTCTATAATACTGAATCAGGGTATAGAATTAAAATTGCTCATCTTTGACACAATACATATTTAAACCATTTATCACATCTCATTTCACAAAAAACTCAACGTAGTGGAAAAGATGTTTTTTCATATTAGAAAACTTCATCACATAAACATAGTTTAGTAGTTACTAATTTAAACTCTGCATTTAAATTTTGCTAGTAGTTAATAATTTAGTTTTAGTAGTATCTCAAACATTCAAAATTAGTGATAGTAATTTCATTTTATTTCTGTGAATTTCCTAGTTAATTTATTATCTTAAAATTTAAATATTCCTCGTGGGATCGATATTTGAGACTTGAATAGAAAGTCTTATATTACTTGATAACGATACGTATATTTGCGTAGAATCTCAACATTAACTGCTTAACGTTATTATTCATAAAATACAACATTAAATTTTTGGTAACATTACAAAGCAGAGTCAACTTTATAAATTTTACACAACTATATTCAACCAGGATCAAGTTTTTGGCGCTGTTGCCGGGGAAGGTAACGGTAAATTAAATAAATTTGATAAATCAAGAAATTTAGAGACAAAATACAAAATATATAAAAGAGAGATATAAAATAAAAAATCCAAAAAAAATATATATATATAACTATATATTTAAGAGTATTTTAAAGAAAATTTTCTTTGCTTATTATATTTGTTTATGCGAAATATTGGATCTGAATGTTTAGTACCTTACGATTCAGAATTAGAATGTACTATTAGAAAAATTTGAAAACAACAAAAAGAATTTAAAAGTTTAAACGAAATTGTGAATAACTTAGATAATCAAATAAATGAAAATCGACAAAGACCTTTAAAAGATTACGCTAATCTAACAACAGATGAACTTCACTTAACTATTCAAAATCCTGATGTTGCTGCTAATTTATTTGAGCTTAAACCTGTTATTATCCAAATGATATAAAATAATCAACTTGGAGGAACACCCACTGAGGATGCTAACTTGCATCTTGCTAGTTTTCTTGAAATTTATGCTACTTTTAAATATGACGGAGTGTCTAATGATACTGTTAGGCTCAGACTATTTCCTTTTTCATTAAGGGATAAAACTAAAGCTTGGTTAAATTTATTAGCACATTTGTCTATCAGAACTTGGGGAGAACTATTACAAAAATTCTTGGCTAAATATTTTCCACTCTCGAAAACCACTAAGCTTGGAACAATATTACATATTTTTGTCAGTTTGAAGGGAAATCGATATATGAAGTCTGAGAAAGATTTAAGGATCTCCTTAGGAAATGTCCACACCGTGATTTACCAGATTGGTTAGTAATTCAAACTTTTTACAATGGATTGGTAGGATCACTTAGATTTATTATAGATGCTGCTGCAGGTGGATCACCAATGTCAAAATATTTTGTGAAGCATACTCTTTAATAGAAGAAATGACTACTAATAATTTTCAATGGCCATCTAAATGGGTAAATCCTAAGAGAGTAGCTAGTATTCATGACTCTGATGCAATGTCTATTTTAACATCTGAAATTGCTGCTATATCAAAAAAGATTGATCAAATTGGAGTGAACTATTCTCAAATACTTCAAGTATTAGAAGAAAATTTACTAGGGCAGATAATTGATACTCAATCATCTTATGAAACTTTCAATGCTATAAATAATTAAAATAACAATCCCTATTATAACTATTATAACCCTGGATGAAAAAATCACCCTAATTTTAGTTGAAATAATTATAACAATTCAATGAACCCCTTAGGAAATTTAAACATATAAGGAAATCCTAATAACTGACCTTATTATTCTCCTGAATTTAACTCTAACCTTAACCCAAAAGTTAATGAAAAGAAGTTAACAATGGAAGAAGTAATGTTGAATATGGGAAATCAAATACAAAATCAAGGGGCTACTATTAGGAATATTGAAAATCAATTGGGACATATTGCTACTGCACTTAATAACAGACCTTCAGGAAATCTTCCGAGTACTATGGAAGTTAATCCTAAAGATCAAAATAAGGAGCAAATTAAAGCTATTCAATTACGAAGTGGGAAAAAAGATGCAACAAGAATCCAAAGAAAAACTAAAGTTGATGAGGAGAAGGAAGAGATAGAAAGTGACCATAATGAAAATGAACAAACACTAGTTCCCTTAGAAAAACCGTTACCTCTGTTTCCTCAACAACTAAAGCAGGAGACTAAAGATAAACAATTTATTAAATTTTTAGAAATCCTTGAAAAGTTAACGATAAACATTTCTTTCATTGAGGCTTTGAAACAAATGTCAAGTTATATGAAATTTATAAAAGACATGCTAAACAAAAAATGAAGTTTGCAGATCATGTGACCGTAGTGAAGAGTGTAGCGCTATTATTCAAAAAAAGCTTCCTAAAAAGTTAAAAGATCCTAGTAGTTTTACTCTACCTTGTGCAATTGGTGAAAATTTTTATGGAAAAGCCTCATGTGATTTAAGAGCGAGTATCAATCTTATGCCTCTATTGATTTTTAAACATTTAGATTTAGGAGAGATTTTTCCTACTACTGTAACTCTTTAGTTAGATGATCGATCAATAACCTATCCTAAATGAGTTATAGAAGATGTATTAGTAAAAGTGGATAAATAAATCTTTCCTATAGACTTTATAGTATTAGATATGGAGTAAGATAAATAGATTCATTTTATTTTGGGGAGACCATTTCTTGCAACAGGGAGAGCTGTGATATATGTGCAAAAATGAGAATCAATAATGAGAGTTAATGATCAAGAACTAACATTTAATATTGCAAAAGCAATGAAATATCCTGCACTAGAAAAAGACAATGAATGTTTTAGGATGGAACTTATTGATTATCTAAGTAATGAGCAATTTAAGAAAAAAATTGAAGAAAAATTAAGACAAAGAATTTAGTGAGAATGAGAATGAAATAAAAGAAAAAAATTTCGATTATATTCAGGACAAATTTAAAAATTTAGATTTGTTGGAAAATGATAATAAAAATTTTATTCCTTCAAGTATTAAACCACCTGAACTTGAACTGAAAGTATTATCTGCCCATTTAAAATATGTGTTTTTAGGAGATTCATCTTTATTGTCTGTTATTGTATCTTCTGAGTTAATTGAAATTCAAGAAAAAAAAAATAATAATATTGAAAAGATATAAAAAAGGCTTTTGGATGAACTTTAGTAGTTATTAAAGGAATTAATCATTCAATTTGTATGCACAAAATTCTATTAGATGAATAATACGAACCTAAAGTCAATCCTCGAAGGAGATTAAACCCAATAATGAAAGAAGTTGTTAAAAAAGAAATCTTAAAATAGTTAGATGCTAAAATTATATATCCTATTTCATATAGTATTTGGGTGAGTCTAATTCACTGTGTTCCAAAGAAAAGATGAGTGACAGTTGAAGTAAATGAGAAAAATGAATTAATTCCACTAAGACAAGTTACTGGTTGATGAATTTGTATAAACTATAGAAAATTAAACATGACCACCAGGAAAAATCACTTTTCTTTACCATTTCTAGACCAAATGTTGGATAGATTGGCTGCAAAAAAATATTAATGCATTTTAGATGGATATGTCGGTTATCATCAAATTTCAATTGCTCCTGATGATCAAGACAAAACAACCTTTACAAGCCCTTATGGAACATCTGCTTTTCGTAGAATGCCTTTTGGACTATGTAATGCACCTGAGACATTTCAAAGATGTATGATGTCAATATTTAGTAATTTGATTGAACATGGAATGGAAGTATTTATGGATGATTTCTCTGTATTCGGAACTTTATTTGAATTATGTTTAAATAATTTAGAAAATGTTCTGGAAGTATGTGAAAAAATCAACCTTATACTAAATTGGGAAAAATGTCAATTTATAGTTGCATGAGGAATTGTACTTGAGCATAAAATTTCTGAAAATGACATGGAAGTAGATCCTAGAAAATTTCAAGTTGTTGAAAAATTACCACTTCCTACTACGGTCAGAGGGGTAAGAAGTTTTTTTAGGACATGCTGGTTTCTACAGGCGTTACATAAAAAAATTTTCAAAAATAACTAAGTCATTATGCAAAATTTTAGAAAAATATACAAAATTTAATTTTAATGAGGAATGCATAAAAGCATTTGAATTATTGAAAGAAAAATTTATCACTGCACCTATAATAGTTCCACCCAATTGGGAGAAACCATTTGAAATAATGTGCGATGTCAGTGATTATGCTATTGGAGTTGTTTTAGGGTAAAGACACAACAATGTTTTTAAAGTAATATATTATTCTAGTAAAACTCTAAATGATGCTCAAATTAATTACACTAATACTGAAAGAGAGTTATTAACTATTTTCTATGCCTTTGATAAATTTAAACCTTACTTGATTGGAATCAAATGTAGAGTGCATACAGATCATTCTGCTATCAAATACTTCATGCAAAAGAAAGAAGCTAAACCAAGATTGATTAGATTGATACTTCTGTTGCAAGAGTTTGATTTTATTGTAATTGATAGAAATAGAAATGATAATCAAATAGCTGATCATTTGTCTAGACTAGAAAAAAAAATATTAACTAATTTTACTAATGAAATTTTAGAAAATTTTCCTGATGAACAAGTATATAGTATTAATGAAATGAATATACCGTGGTATGTTGTTATAATAAATTATATTAAAAGTGATATTCTATCACATGATGTTAATAATCAACAATTAAAGAAATTTATATATGATTCAAAATTCTATTTTTGGGATGACTCATATTAATATAAACAATGTAAAGATCTAATTATTAGAGGGTGTGTACCTTTTGAAGAAACTCAACAAATAATTGAAAGATGTCATGATTTTAAATTTGGAGGACATTTTGGAACAAATAGAACTATATATAAAATTTTGCAAGCTGAATTTTATTGGCCTACTCTTTTTAGAGATGTTAATGAATATATTAAAACATGTGATCAATGTTAGCGAGTAGGAAATATTTCTAGAAGAAATGAAATGCCTCTAAATTACACATTGTAAGCTGAAATTTTTGATGTGTGGGAATTAGATTTTATGGGACCATTTATGCCTTTATTTGGAAACTTATATATATTACTTGTTGATTATATGTCCAAATGGATTGAAGCTGTTGATGTACCTAAATGTGATGCTCAGAGTGTTTCTAAGTTTTTAAATAAAAATATCTTTACAAGATATGAAATGCCAAGATTAATTATTACTGATGGAGGATCTCATTTTAGGAATAAGAGAATCGAGAAATTTATTAAAAAATATGATATTATACATATATTCTCTACTACTTATCATCCTCAGACTAGCAGTCTAGCAGAAATATCAAATCGTGAAATAAAACGAATTTTAGAAAAAGTTGTTAATCCCTATAAATTGGATTGGTCTGCTAGATTGGATACTGAATTATGGGCATATAGAATTGCTTATAAAACTCTTATTGGAATGTCCCCATATAAACTTATTTTTTGGAAAAACATGTCACTTACCAGTAGAATTGGAACATAAAGCATTTTGGGCTATTAAGTAATTTAATTTTAATCTAAAAGATGCTGATGAGAAAATATTAATACAACTCAATGAACTTTAGGAGATAAAAAATGAAGCATATTATAATGTAAAAATCTATAAAGAGAAAATGAAAATATGGTATGATCGGATGATTATTAAGAAGAAGTTTGAACTTGGACAATAAGTTTTATTATATAATACAAGATGAAGATTATTTTCAGGAAAACTGAAATCCAGATTGTTATGACCATTTAAAGTGATTAAAGTCTACCATTATGAAACTGTTGTTATTAAAGATCCTAAAACTAGAAAGATATTTAAAGTTAATGGGCATCGATTGAAACATTATTATGAAGGGCACATACCACAATTTAATTATATTTTAATGTTAAGTCATCCTGATCAAACAAATGGTACATCAGACTGACGACGTTAAATCAAGTGCTTTGTGGGCTTTGTGGGAGGCAACCCATATATATATATATATATATATATATATATATATATATATATATATATATATATATATATATATATATATATATATNATATATATATATATATATATATATATATATATATATATATATATATATATATATATATATATATATATATATATATATATATATATATTACTAGGTTGTTTAATAAGTGTTTTTATGTATTAGGAGATAATAATGTTTTTGAATCCTATACAATTTTATATATCATAAATTAAGACAAATAATGGTATTGGAGAAAAATTTGGAATCAAATTGAACAAAAATTTAAAAGATATGATTCTGCCTTTGGCGCTGATGACGCCTAATCCCGAAACTGCTTATATGCAACAATATATCAATATTTCTGATTATATTTTTCACTTATATTTCTTTATTTCACAACAAAACTAAAAATTTGATCCTGAAGAAAAATAAGAATTTAACTTTTAATTTATATATATTGGGATATTGCACAAGTATACGTATCGTTATCAAGTAATATAGGATTTTTTTGATTAAAACCTAAATATTGAACACAGAGGGAAGATATGTGATATGCACTTTTTGGAAAACTTTCTATTTTTTAAAAGACACTTATTTAAACTAAAGAAGTTTTCGCAGTAAAGAAAGATTAAATATTTTTGGTAATTTTAATATTTTGACAAAAAAAACATAACAAACTTAAAAAGATGACTTGAATTTTTGTAGAAGAAAAACACTAAATATGAAAATATATTTCTTCTGATTATGAATCAGTAATAATTATAAGAATTTTGTTGTGGAAGTATGCATATTGTGTTGTGTCAAATAGGAGCAATAATATTGTTTACCATTGCTAGAGATGTTATAAAGAATATTGACTAATTTAGAGTTTGAATAATTTTAAAGATCGGCTGGGCAGGGAAGATACTAGCTCTCACTCTAGAGTTCCCTCGATTCCCTCCACCTGGAGGCTAACATCTCGTATCAGAACCTAAAATAATAAACCAAGTTGGGGGCTTTAACCTGTCACTTTAAAGTCCTCTAACTCTACACTCTTCAATGAATATTTCCTTATTTATTTGCACTCAATCATATGAACTACATTCTCATTCATACAACCTCATGTGATTCTTTCTAATTGTTGACTGAGACAATACCAGCCCAATTTTTACAAGTTCTCACAACAAATTTTAACATATGGATTGACCAAATCAAGAAGTAAACGAAGTACATGGATTTAAGTCATCACAACTTCTTCCAACATTAAAGATCAATACTCTCCACAACTTTCATCCAATACTTAATTACTTATTATTTTAAGAAGAGAGATAAAGAAAGCTACTCAGAATCTAAAGAGAAAACAAAATCACACTTTAGTTTAAAAGTAAAAATCATTGTCAAACCAACAACAAGTCTCAATTAAAACCAAAAGTAGTCTAAAACAAAAGATAAAAACTTATCTCAAGTCCTCCACCAAACTCTTGAAGTTCATCTGAATCTCTTCTCTTTTACAATATTCTCAATATAAAACAAAAATAAAAAGAATAAATATGTGGTACCTGAAAATCTCTCCAACTAACTTCCCAATTTTAGAATTTTCAAAACTTTCCCAGTACTTTCAAGACCCCTTTCAAAGCCTCAATCTTTCTTCTTTTATAATTCTCCAAAAGGTGTCTTGGTATCTCTTCAAAATGTGTCTTGATTCAATGTATTTCCCCAGAAGATGCATCCTTTCACAATAATTTTCGTCTATGGTGGTTGTAACCACTTATTAAATCAATAGGTGTCTCAAAAACCTCTTTAAAATTCACAAAAATTAAATTTACTTATCTAATAATTTCCACTGGCGCTTAAGCGCAGGGCCTCTGACGCTTAGGCGCGACCTTTTCTGTTTAACCAGCGCGTAGGCGCCAAAATGCTTTTGCACATTTTTCACCTATTTGCTCCAAATTTGATCCTTTTTTACGCTTTTAAGCATTTTTCACCTTTTTAACATGTACCTGAAAGAAAAACACAAACTACCTTCCATTAAAGTGCAATATCTCAAAAATAGATATAAAAATGTGTCTAAAAACACTATATATTTTAGGTGTATCAAAATCTCCCAAACTTAAAATATTACTTGTTCTCAAGTGACACTTGAATCTTTAAAAACTAAATATGTATGATATGTATATGAGTTTCTCTAGAAGTTACTAAAATTTAGATTTAGATATATAGTAGTCCAATTTAGAAAAAAATATTCAGTAAATGAGACCAACTTACAGTTTAGAAATTTTTAATGTTAAGAAAGATTGAAATATGAGTTCCTATCTAATTCAGAAATATTGTAAGTCTTCCAAATTTAGAATTTAGTTCTTTTATTATCTCAACTTAAAAATTTTTATTAAGAATAATTTTACATACTATGTTATATCTATAAGCTTAAGATTTTCTCAAGTCTTATACTTTAAAAAGATCAAATGTAGAACCAATTTTTGATTAAATACTAATCCTCAAGCTTGTCCTCCCTCACTTTTTCTTCTTATTCTTCTTTTTTTTTTCTTTTCTTTTCTTTTTCTTTTTTTTTTCTTTTTAAGTAAGGATTACTATATCTGGTTAAGTTTTTAATAATTTTGAATTCTACTTTTCCTTTCCTAAAGCAAAGTCTTAATACAAAACTTTTACTTATAAATATAATAATAGCTTTAAAAATTATTTTTACTAAAAGAAATTTAAGTATTAAAAATAAAAGTCTAAATTTCTAAAATTTTCAAAAATACAATGTTTCTTATGAAAGATAGTTACTTATATTAATCATTTTCTACACTAAAAACTTTTAACTTAAAGTTTTTCTTCATTACTCAAAATTTAAACTAAATTCTCTTACTCATTTCTAAAATCAAATTTTACTTCCCTAATATAACTTCATATACATGATCAATTTTTCTTTTCAAATCAAATTCACTTGTAGTTCATTTGAGAACAAATAAAATTAAAGTTTTGAAAATATTTTTCATCCCCCTCCAAACTTAAATTTTTAACAGATTAAACAGTTTAGCATCAAATTTATATAACCAGGAATGAAAATTAAAGTAACTGCTAACATAAATTTTTATACCCTAATGATACAAGTATAAAACTAAAAACAGGAGTAAAATTAATTTTAATCAAATTTTCTAATATTTTCATTTCAATTCAATAAGTAGAGATTCAATAGACTTCTAAATAATGGGTATAAACATAAAAGCAAACTAACACACTAGATTGACTTCACAATCTCAACATAAAAACAAACACACTAATAAGATAAAAGAAAAATACAGGGTAGCAGTTTTCTAAGTTTCAAATTTAAGATTTACGCTAGGAAGATTTTCAACTTTACAAAAGACATAGAATAAAGTTAAGTTCTAAACTAACTAAATCACAAAACTCACAACAATTACTACTTTAGAATTGTAAAACAAACTATTAACTAACACAAAAATCACAATACAATTAAAAAAAAAAGTCTCGCACATTACAATGTCTAAACAAGTACACAAACATACATTTCTCAAGTCCAAAACATGAAAACACATCACATCACAATTCTCACTTAAACATAAAAGTCCAAACCACATCACATAGTTCAAATCAACACACAGATGCAAACGTAGCAAGCCCAGACCACATAGTTCATATCATATTAGAATCATAAAAATAAATCTCTCAGTTCTACTCCTCATCCTCTGAATCACCGCTATCCCAAACTTCTTCAGGCTCATAATTAGGTTATCTAGGATATGGAGGAAATTACATTCCCTAGTTACCCCTAATGAGGCTCTCCAGAGATGAGTGCAATTTCTCTCATAATCACTCTTTCTCCTACTATACCTATCAATATACTCTGCAAAAAGCTCTAAATTCTGAACTTTATCAGCTGTAAAATTAATATAATCCATCATCCTCTGCAATAATTGATCTTGGGTCTCAGTAGACTCACCTTTATATGTAGAAGAACATGAGGTTGATGGTCTAGATGTAGAAGCAGCAGAAGTCACCATTCCATAACTCCTAGAAAATCCTCCTCTCCAGCCAAAAATAGAATGCTTAGAATAAGCCTTGACATTCACCTTAGTGATGCGCTTTAGAGGAAACAACACTTCCTCCCAGCTATCATATTTAATTACAGCCTGCTCACACAAAGAAAAGATCAAGGAAGCAAATCTCAGACCAACAGTAGTAACGACAGTGGCAGAATTGATGATAGTCTGACAAATTAAAGCTCTTATGTTGATGAGCTTTCCTTCCTGGATACAATAATTTAACATCGCTCTCTCTTTCTCTAGTCACTTCATTGAGATGATTTATTGGTAGCAGACGAGCAGAAATAAAATAGTGTCAGGCCTTTGAAGGTGCACATAACTTTGAAGTTGGGAAGTTGATACTCCTCTCATTAGTGATCTTCTTAAGTCCTCTTCCAACAATCAAGTAAGAAATAATCTCGTCTAACTCCGATTCAGTCGGACTATAATTTGCATAAAAAAGCATAATGTATTAGGTGGCAGATGATAAAACATGTTGATTACCTCTGGTGAAACAGGTACCAACTTTCCTCGAATCATGACTCTATTATTTTCAGCCTCAGAGAGGTTTGCATAAAACTCCATAACAACATAAATAAACGCCACAACAGAGAAACATCAGAATCGTTCCCACTGTTGGCGAATGATCAAATCCTCTATGTCTCCATCTAAATTCCTAAAACACCGCTCCTGAATCAGTTTCCGTGATTGCAACGTATCACTGTACTGATCTTGAGCCTTTGAACTAACATTCTTACTCAAATCAAAAGGGCTCTTTCCTTTGCTCCTCTTCATTCTTGGTGTCATTCTACAAATTTCATAAATTCCAAAAATAACTTCAAAAATCAAGTCTAAATTACTAAACTAAATTTCCAAAGTATAAACTACACTTCCCATGTAATTTTCATATATCTTTTTTCTCATTTTTCACCATGAATAGTGAATTTTTAAATTTCTCTAAATGTGCTCAAAATACATAGTGAAAATAAAAAAAAAAATTTGCATAGAAGTAAAGCTCTTACCTCAAGGAACTTGGATCTAGCAAATTTCACTTGATTCCACCAAGAAATCTTCACTTTAGATGTGCCATAGCCTTCCAAAATCATGATTTTGAGAGGTTGGAGGTGACGGGAGGCATAAAAATGGTGATTTTCGGGCAAAAATTTTCACTTTTAACCATTCGCGAACCGGTTTTCGTGAACTGATGCTTAAGTGCGGGTAAGTGGCGCTTAGGCGTTTGCCTCTCGGGTTGGCTCGCGCTTAAGCGCAAGATGAGGCGCTTAGGCGCCAATGCATGATTTTCAAAATTTTCAAATTGAAGTGAAATGCACTATTTGCCTAAGTAAACCACCTCTAAATGGTCTCATAACACTTAAATGACTATTTTCAACTTCTTATAACTCCCCTCTCTCTCAAAATTCTCCATAATAACTATTTTAATTCAAGACTAAAATTAACACAAATTTTCACACAAATAAACTTATATTAATTCACAAACAAGTACAATACCCTTAAACACTTAACTTTCAAGACTTGGATGAGAAATTTTTCCTAAATACAAATACACAACAATCATTTCACAATTAAACACATATAAGAAGTCATATATACTAAAAAAAGACTTAAACACTAAACTACTTGAAAACAACAACTTCTAACACACAAATTCTAACACTAAACTTAATTCCATTCTTTATTTGAAGGAACAAATTCCTATCTTTCATTAGTCTCTCCAGGAAGATAGAGTTGATAAAACGGACGGTGGTGACGAGCTATAATACTATCTTCTTCAATCCACTTCTGCTTTATGAACATCGCCTTATCTGCTTCCTCTATATAACTTATGTGGCTAAATTGCATCTTCAATTGCCATCTAATATGTTCTAGATGTGCATGCAACTCAAGTACCTTGGTCTCTAATAAAGCCATAGTATTCTCAATTTTGTTTATCTTCTCTGATATCCCTTCAATATTAAAGGCTAAGAAACCATTATACATCTCTTGTGCACTTTGACTAATGAACCAATTCCTCATGGTTTCTTAATTCTTCTTCAAATCCATCTCCCATGAAGACATTTTCTCTAAATCTCACTTTCTCTTATACTTTTAGGGCTAGAAATGATCTGAGGTGAAATTCTTACACAAAACCCTTCTATTTATAGGCAGAAATCCTTCCACTAACTCCTAGACATGTTTAGAAACTGCCTTGAAATGTTTTTACAAACTAATTGGCGATTAAACCTTCTAGAATATTAATTTTGCACATGTGTTTAAACTGCCGCACTTAAGTGTCAGATCTGGTGCTTAAGCGTAAGTGCACATTTTTGTACTAGTCAACTTAACATCCAAATTCTCATTCTAACATGTCTTGGTCACTAAATAAAGTATTAAAATATTTACTAACACATAATATTTTCAAAAATACTACCCCAATTTTCTTAATCACACACAAAACAACAATCAAAATAAAAATACACTGATAACTATGGGTTGCCTCCCACAAAGCGCTTGGTTTTACGTTGTCAGCGCGACGTAACCAATGCTTATTCTAGTTGACCCAACATCATTTTATCATTAAATTTATGTTAATCCCCTATAAAATAAGATTTCAGTATATTTTCATTAACTTTAAATATTTTCTCAGACTTAGGATCTTTAATATCCACAACTCCATAAGGATAAACTTTTATCACAACAAATGGGTCCATCCACCTGGACGTAAGTTTGCCTGGAAATAATCTTAACCTTGCATTATATAGAAAAACTTGTTGTCATGTCTGAAAATTTTTAGTGAGAATCCTTCGATCATGCCACATCTTCATCTTTTCTTTATAAATCTTGGCACTCTCGTAAGATTCATTCCTTATCTCTTCAAGCTCATTTAATTGTAATAATCTTTTTTCACTAGCATATTTTAAATTATAATTGAACTCTTTAATTTCCCAATATGGTTTATGCTCAAGTTCAACTGGTAAGTGACAAGCTTTCCCAAATATTAGCCTATATAGGGACATTCCTATAGGAGTTCCTTATGTAGTCCTATAAGCCCACAAAGCATAGTCAAGTTTGACTGACCAATCCTTTTTTGTTGGATTCACTGATTTTTCCATAATTCTTTTAATTTCCTGATTGGATAATTCAACCAAATCACTTATCTGAGGATGATAAGTAGTAGCAATCCTATGATTTATATGATATTTTTTTTAATAACTTCTCCATTATGACATTTTTGAAATGACTTCTTCCATCAGTAATGATAACTCTCGGCATCTCAAATCTACAAAATATGTTTATTTTTAAAAATTTTACAACACTTTGAGCATCACATCGAGGTAAAGCAACATCTTCTATCCATTTGGATATATAGTCCACTACTAATAGAATATATAAATTTCCGAAAGATGATATAAATGGCCCCAAGAAATCTAATCCTCAAACATCAAATATTTCAACTTCTAGCATATAATTGAGAGGCATCTCATTTCTTCTAGAAATATTGCCAACTTGTTGACATCTATCACAAGTTTTGATATAAACATTAACATCTCTAAAAATTGTAGGTCAATAGAATCCAGATTGTAAAATTTTGTATGTTGTTTTATCAACACTAAAATGTCCCACAAAATCAGAATTATGATTTTTTTGGATAATTTCATAAGTTTCTTCTAATGGTAAACATCTTCGAATAATTAGATCATTTCCTTATTTATATAAAAATGGGTCATCCAAAAAATAAGTCTTAGCTTCAGAAATAAATTTCCTCTTTCATTGGTATGTCATTCTATATCGTATAATATCGCTAATAATAAAGTTCAAAATGTCGACATACCACGGAACACACCACTCATTAATAGTGAATAATTTTTCATCTGAAAAACGATAATTAATTTCTTTTACAAAATAAAGTGGTTTTTCTAACTCAAGCCTTGACAGATGATCAACAATTTGATTTTTAGTTTCCTTTCAATTTACTATTTAAAAATCAAATTCTTGTAAAAAAAGAATCCATCTTATAAGTTTAAGTTTAACATCCTTCTTTTTCTTTAAGTACTTAATAGCAGAATATTTGTATGTAGTACACAATGAGTTTCAATTAAATTGATCTAAATTTATCAAAAGCATATACTATTGCTAATAACTCTTTTTCAGTTGTTGTAGAATTAATTTGAGTTTCATTAAGAGTTTTACTAGCATAGTAAATTACTTTAAAAATTTTATTATTTCTTTATCCTAAAACAACTTCTATAGCATAATCATTAGCATCACACATCAATTCAAAAGGGTTTTACCAGTTTGGTAAAACTATAATTGGTGCAATGATTAATTTTTCTTTTAATAAATTAAAAGCTTTTAGGCATTTTTCATCAAAATTGAAAATTACATCTTTCTCCAGTAAATGGCATAAAGGCTTAGCAATCTTTCAAAAGTCTTTAATATATCACCTGTAGAATCCAACATGTTCTAAAAAACTCCTAAACTCCCTTATATTATTAGCGATCACTTGAATTTTAGCAGGATCTTCTTCCATACCATTTTCTGATATTTGATGACCTAATACAATTCCTCATGCTACCATAAATTGACATTTTTTCCAATTAAAGTCTAAATTGTTTCTTCACAGTGCTTAAGAACTTTAGATAAATGTTCTAAATATGAGTTAAATGAAGTTCCAAACACTAAAAAATCATTCATGAATACTTCAATCCTTTTTTCAATTAAATCACAAAAAAATGTCATCATACATCTTTGAAATGTAGCAGGGGCATTATATAAACCAAAGGGCATCCTTCTAAAAGAAAAAAGTACCATAAGGACTGGTAAAAGTTGTTTTCTCTTGATCCTCAAGAGATATTTGTATTTGGTGATAACCAGTATATCCATCCAGAAAATAAAAGTATTTATGCCCTGCTAGTCTATCCAGCATTTGATCTAGAAAGTGTAATGAAAAATGATCTTTCCTAGTGGCAAGATTTAATTTTCTATAATCAATGCATATTCGCTACCCTGTAACTTGTCTAGTAGGTATTAATTCTTTATGTTCATTCACATTTACAGTTACTCCTCCTTTATTAGGAATGCAGTGAATTGGACTAACCCATACACTATCTGAAATATGGTAGATAATTCGAGCATCTAACCACTTTAAAATTCTTTCTTAAAAACTTCTTTCATAACAGGATTCAGTCTCCTTTGAAGATCAGCTCTGGGTTTGCAGTTCTCTTCTATATGAATTCTATGCATACAAATTGAAGGACTGATTCCTTTAATATCAGCAATAGTCCATCCAAAGACTTTCTTAAAAATTTTCAAAATTTTCATCAACCTTTTTTCTTCTTCCGTCGTTAATTTTGAGGAAATTATAATTGGTAAAGTAGATGAATCTCCTTAAAAGGCATATTTTAAATGTTCAGAAAGTAACTTCAACTCAAGTTCTGGAAGTTTTTCAATTGATGGACAAAATAATTTGTCTTTATCTATCGCGTCCAAAATTTTAAAACTTTCTCGAATATAGTTTGAATCTTCCTTAAAAAGTTCTTCACATCGATCTAATTTCTCTTATTACTGGTGTTCCAAATCTTTTTCTTCATAAGTTTTTTGGAAATGACATTCACTTAGATATCTTATAACATCCATCCTATAACATTCATCATATTTACCTTTTGTAGGATATTTCATTGATAATTAAATATTGAAAGCAACAGTTTGATCATTGACGCACATTGTTAATTCCCCTTTCTACATATTTATCATTGATCTTCTTGTGGCTAGGAAAGGTCTCCCTAAAATGATTGGTATCTCTTTATCTTCCTCCATATCTAACACAATGAAATCAACAGGAAAGATAAATTGATCCACTTTCACTAGGACATCTTCTATAACTCCTTTAGGATATGTTATCGAACGATCTGCTAACTGTAGAGTTACAGTAGTAGGCGTCCCGATCTTTTGAATATTGATAATGGCATAAGGTTAATGCTTGCACCTAAATCACATAATTTTCACATAAAATATGTCTCATATTGCACATGGAATTGTAAAGCTACCAAGATCTTTAAGCTTTTCAGGAAGCTTTTTTTGAATTATAGCACTTTACTCCTCACTAAGTGCAATAGTCTCATTATCTTCAAACTTCCTTTTCCTGTTGAGAATATCCTTCATAAACTTTACATAGCTGGGCATTTGTTATAAGGCTTGAACAAATTGAATATTAACTGTAAGCTTCTTAAATATTTCCAAAAATTTTGAAAATTGCTTTTCCAACTTTTGCTGACGAAGTCTCTGAGGAAATGAAGCGTCCTCTTTTGATTCTTCAATTTCTTCTCTCTCTACTTCAATTTTTTTTTGAACCCTACCTTCCAACTCTCTTCCACTTCTAAGTTGAACGGCTTTTACTTGCTCTTTATTTTGGTCTTTTGGATTTGATTCAGTATTACTAGAAAGTGTTCCTTTGTATCTATTACTTAATGAATTTTCTATTTGCCCGAGTTGATTCTCAATATTTCTAATTGTAGCTCCTTGACTTTGTAATTGATTTCCCATTTGTAGCACCAATTCTTCTATAGACAACTTCTTGTCCTTTTATTGTGTATTACTGTTGAAACTTAGAGGATAAGTAGATCTATAATTATTATTCCTTTGATTGTTCCAGTTTCCCAATGAGTTTACTTGGTTGTTCCCCCATCGTTGATTATTACCACCCGAATTGTTATTCTAGTTAAATTTGGGATGGTTTTTCCAACCTGGGTTATAATAATTGAAATATGAGTTATTCTGTTTATTATTTATGGCATTCAAAGTTTCTAATAATGCTTGAGAATCTACCATTTTGCCTAAAGAATTCTCTTCAATCATGGAAATTGGTTGAAAAAAAATCATTCTTAATTGGTCTAACTTCCTTGAAATTGCAACAACTTGATTTGATAACATAGTAATTGCATCAGTTTCATGAATATTGACTAGTTTCTTAGGATTCACTCTCTCATAAGGCAATTGAAAATTATTGGTAGCTGTTTTCGTTCGTTTTTCTCTCTTTTATTTTAGAAGGAGTCGCCAGCCTGTCGATCGTCGTATACTTCTCCCATTCGAATAAATCTCCTTCCCGAATCATATGTGTGATTCGAAGAGGAGAGGAATCGAATAAGAAGGGACATACAACAAGACGACAAGCAAGAGAAAATAAAAAACGCGGAGAGCCTACGTGCGGTAAACTTCGCAAGGATAGGTTAAGAGTGTCCGTCCAAACAAGATCGGGCGAAAGCACCTTAAACCGATATCCGCGAAAGAATATCTACGTAGACTACCCATAATCAGAGATTCAAGTGTAGGTGCCTGTTCTGAGGCCAAGAGCACTCCCAAGGGGACGTATCCTGCTTGGTTAATTACATCTTGGGGGATACCCAAGAATACTCTCGATAAAAGGAGTTTCACTTACCTGAAAAATGACAACTAGCACAGGGTCATCAAGGGAGGTTATCCCGCAGGGGGAATGTCCTGAAGCTTCAAAGCTATCGCTAAACCACGGGACGAGAAGTGAGTCCCTCGTGGTCCTCACATGGATAGCGTACTCATCAGCATATGGAACCTACAAGATAACCGTGTCATCCCAACGGGAAGTCCCGATACATCAAAGCACATCCGAACCGTAAGGGCAGAGGACAAATCGTCGTATCCCAAACGGGTGGCAGCTCATCGGTCATCGGGCCGTCGGGAAGATTCCAACGTAGGCAAAAGAAGAGAAGGCTCAACGAAGGTAGTCAAAAAGTATGTAAGAATGGTCCTAAGAGGTAGAGGTAACTGAGTCAGGGTACCACGGACCCGTCATCCCAAGCTACTAGGACCCTAGGTCTACCTGGTCGTGAAGGTAGTCGACCCAACATGATTTGGGATCCCCGGTCAGCAATCCGTGAATTGCGTCGTCCACGGAACTCCGATAGTCCTAAGGTTAAAGGAACGAAACTCTATCCTATAACTGTCAGCTAGAACTCCAAGAGGTGGGACTTATACCTGCCGAAGTGGCGAGGATGCCTCAGGAAAGAAAAGAAAGGGGAGGTTCAGCTGTAAAGCTGGAAACGCTCCCAACAAAAGGACTTATACCCCGTCTGGGTCAGGGAGTCTTCTTACATCCTAGGCGCACTAGACAACCACCTATAAAAGGTATGCTGAGCCAGTCAGATTGAAGAAGAACGGGGGCTCCTCCTCGGGACATGCAAATATGAATGCAGTTATCTAGAGCGGTCCTTAAGCACTGTGGAGGCCCTATTAATATATGCAGGAAAGTAAATGTTATAATTTTTTAAATCCTGAATATTTTAATCCTAAATTTTAATTATCTTGAATATTTTATTTAGGATTTTTTTTAGAAAAATTAAAAATTTAAATCCTAATGAGCCTATGTTGCATTGTGAGATCCAAAATACACATAAAGAAAAAGGGAAAACACATGCAAGTGCAAACATGCAATATGATGCAAAAAGCAAAAAAAAAAAGCAAGTCAAATCAAAATAATTAACAGGCCGGTGCCGCTAGGTCGGCAACATATCCCAGAAAAGAAAAAGGTGGCTAGTCTCCACATATACATATCTGGTCCTAATTCTATACATCAATATAAAATGTAGAATTAAGATTCGGGGCACGAGCATCAGCTCCTAGTCCCCTCCACGTGGTTCCCGCACCAAACGTCTCGGAACCTGTGCCCGTATCTTATTTCTGCTACAGGACGCTTCTAGAGTCTAACAAGTACAAAGGAAAATAAAAGACTGAATCCTGCATGAAAATAAGTGTCAGCGAGAAAGCTCACATGCAAATAACGTATTATGAGCCATACCTTAAAAGTGGGGGTGCTAATAGCACCTGCAAGCAAAAATTGTCAGAAATCATTATTTGCTCCCCTATAGCGGTACCTGTGTGTGTGCAAATAAATCGGCATGGCTTCCTGCAGAAGAACGCCTTCACATACTACCACACATATGCAACATTCAGTCACATCACAAGAACAATGCAGAAGAAAGATTCCTGACTAGGGCAACCAATCCAGCAGAAAACAATAGCCAGACATCAAAAAGACTACCTAGCACCCTAAATCCTAGCCTAGCACCCCATCTAATGAAAATTGCGTCAATCTAGTATCTAAGTGCGGGGTAGGTCTGAGAATAGTATGACTTTGACAGGGTCGTCATACCGGCCCCATCCAAAAGATCCGAAGGATCTAAAGGATATCACGAAGAGTTGTGACACGAGTTAGATCTATTAGATCTTTAACACAGTCATACTCGTGTCAATCCCGATGATTTAACGAGCATTGTTTGTCGGGTTGAGGCATCGCGACCAACACGGGGTCACTCTCCTAACGAGTTTGGCTCGCTATCCATGCAAACATGCAAATGCAAATGCAAATGCAATCAGTCATGTGAAAGAAGTGATGAGTGTACCGTGAGGCAGTGACTCAGGAAAAGGTGAGCATGCCGTGGAGGCAGCATCCCGAACAAATGGGTGTGCCGTAGCAGCAGTGACGAAAGGGATGGGCATGCTGTGGAGGCAGTGGCCCGAAGGTGTGTCGTGGAGGCAGTGACCAAAAGGGATGGGTGTGTCGTGGAGGCAGTAGCCCGAAGAGAGGTGTACCACAGCAGCAGTGACCAAAAGGGATGGGTGTGTTGTGGATGCAATGGCCCGAAGAAAAGTGTACCGTAGCAGCAGTGCCAAAAGTGACGGGCATGCCGTGGCGACAGGGGCCCGAAAGATGTGTACCGAGGCGGCAGTGACCCGGAGACAATGGTGATTCTCACTAGGGAGAATCACCCAAGTGTGAATGCAAATGCAAACACATTTGGTGCAACATCCAAACAGACAAGCATGCGACATAATGCAAAAAACAAACAAACATGCAAGTGATCGGTCGACCGAGTCATGGTGGCCGGGGAGAACCAAAGTGAGACGCTCACCGAGCCAGAGTGGCCTATCAGAGCGAAGTGAAATGGCCGGGATGGCCTGTCGGAGTTAAGTGAAATGTTTACCGAGCCGGGGTGGTCGGTCGAAGCAAAATGAAATGCAACATGCGCCAAACAAAAATGCAGTATGCAACAAACCAACATGCAGGTAGCAAACCAAGCTCATGCTAACGACCTCACATGGGAGACCTAAGGTTTAGACCCTTGGATGTGCGGCACCGTCGCCTCTTGCTTTGGTGAGGAAATGTGAGGAGTTTCTCCCCGGATCTCCGAGGGAGAAACTCTCCACGGCGTTGCGAAATAGGATAGCTACAAAGCTTTTCCTATTTTTGTAAACTTCTCCAGACTTTGCAAAGCGAGCCAGCTACAAAGTTTTTCTCCCTTTGCCAAGTCCGACCTCCCAACTTCTCCAAGTAAAGCTGAGGAATCCAAAGTAAGGGGAGTGAGGGACTCCGACCCATCGGGACTTGTGCAAAGGCTCACAACAAGAGGGGAGACACTCGGCTCTACGGTGGGTATTCGGCCACGCACAGGAAGTCATAACCTAAATGCTGGCTCTAGGAAATCCAACGATCCATCACGCAGGCACGTCGTCGCGCCGACCAAAGCCGGCACACGCACCCCGTATGAGCGATCGAACCCACACGCCTAGACTCCACTATTCCTAAGGCTGGCTAGGAGGTAGAAAGTCTCACCACCATGACGGTTATAGACGTGTTTTCTTCGCTCGCTCCAAGCTCGCTGACGTCTAATCCATGCTCCAGTATGTCTCGTAGGGCATGCATGAGACAACAAGAAGATGGGGGGAGGCAGTGAGGGCAAGAGGTATACAAAGTACCCAAAATAAATAATTTTTGCATATAAAAAAAATAGGACCAAAGTGTACCTTCACGGGGAGAGGACAAGACTAAACGCCGTAACACAGTCGTCGCACCACAAGTATCCGGAGTCCCGACGAGGTTGCGGTGCCCCGAGTCGAGAGGAACGAACACCAACATGAAGGTTTCCCCATGAAAGTGAGCAATAGCGGTGAGGAGGAAAGGCCGACAGGAGAGGCGCTGGCGTGTGAGACGCAATCGACAGTTGTGTTCGCCGATAGGTGGCGTCTGTGCTAAGCCATGCGAAGAAGAATATCAAAGGAAACCAGCTGTCTTGCAAAGGAGGCCCTCCTCCCTATGGTTTTCGGCCATCTTCCCGTGGAAGAGGTCATTGGCGGTAGATCTCCACCAGTGTAGTCGGCCTCCATCAGATGAGGTGCGACAGTGAACAGGAAAGGCCGAAGTCAAGCGGGGCTCGGAGGTGGTTTCGCAAACTATGGCGAAGGAGTTCAAGCCAAAGGGAGGGAGACTGAAAACTTTGTGCGAGAGACCTCGGGTAGGAGCTCTAGCGATTGAAGATGTCGGCTAGGGGCGTTCGCCGGCGAGGGAGGGCCGGCCTTCTGTTCGCGAGGAGCTGGGGTTTCGCGGCTCGAGACAGCAGGACGCATGGATCTGATAGGGAAAGAGAGAGGCAGCCTGGGGTAAAATAAAATAGGATAGTTTTATTTTATTTTATTTTTACTTTTTATTCTCCTCTATTTCATTTTATATATTTTCTAAATAAGCATGAAGGATAGAGGAGAGCATGTGTGAATTTTTTTTTAAATTTTCCCTACTTTACGTGATCTTCTGTGCGCGTGAGAATGGTAGATCAGATAAGCCTATATAGG
>NEWO01000446.1:33688-84634 GCA_003013225.1 Phalaenopsis aphrodite | reverse complement strand
TATATATATATATATATATATATATATATATATATATATATATATATATATTATTTTCATAATAATAATAATAATATTATTATTATTATTATTATTGTTATTATTATTATTTAAAAGCTCCGCTCATTTTCTTTTTTGTCGAACATCTCTTTGCAGCAAACTGAACGTCTTTTCTACGTGAATTCGACATTCCGGACACACTGGTGTGGTCTGTTTCGTTGTTCGAGGTCATCTGGATAACTTTTTCGACTATCGTGCCCAAAATGACAATTTGTGAATTTTCACCCTGCTCGTGAAGCCGTAGCGAAGTAGACATCCCCCGTTGGTGAAATCGACATTCCAGACACACTGGCGGAGTCTGTTTCATCATCGGGGTCATTTGAATCACTTTGTCAAGCAATCGGGCCAATTTCAAACCAAAATTGCGCGTTACGCATCACATAATATTCGTTGGCCTGATCAGAGACGTCCGATGTGTCAAATTCCAACCGGCCTTCACTTAAGCGAAAGTCATAATCTAGCAGAATGACCTTGGCTATGTAACCCTCAGCACGTGTCAAAAGGTCCTGGGCGAGTGTCTCGAGCCACTGGACGCTACGGACGAACCGTAGATCATCCTAAGTCGTACAAGTGGACACTTTACACTCGTGACATCAAAAATTGATGCCAATAGTAGCCATTTCTTCAATTAAAGCACATGCGTCATGAAATGGTTTTGACATCAATGAACCATCAACAGCGGCATCGATAATTGATTTAAGAGATCCAACTAATCCATTATGAAAAGTTTGAATTATTAACCAATCTGGTATAGCATGGTGTGGACACTTTCTTAAGAGTTCTTTAAATATTTCCCATGCTTCATAAATAGATTTCCATTCAAACTGATTACAAGATGTAATATCATTTCTAAGCTTCGCAGTTTTTTATGGTGGAAAATACTTAGCAAGGAATTTTTGTGCTAAATCACCCTATGTTTTGATAGATCCAGGTGCTAACGAATTCAACCACATCTTAGCTTTATCCCTCAGTGAGAAAGGAAATAACCTAAGTCTTATGACATCATCTGATACACCATCGTATTTAAATGTAGCGCACAATTTTAGAAAATTGACAAGATGTAAATTTGGTTCTTCAGTTAGAGATCCCCCAAACTAATTATTTGATACCATTTGGATAATATCAGGTTTAAGCTCAACTGAATTAGTCAATACAGTAGGTTTTTGAATACTACAATAAAGTTCATCTATAGTAGGGTTGGCATAATCTCTTAAGGGTCTAAACTCTTGATGAATTTTAGCATTTTGATCATTTTGGTTTGCCTTTTTTGTAATTTTTTTTGAATTTTTCATGATTTTTAATTTTTTGGTTTTTCTGATTTTTCTAACAATTCTCTCTAATTCAGAATCATAGGGCACTAGTTCTTCAGAACCTGAACTATGCATACACTAACATAAAATAAAATAAAACTAAACACACACAAAATAAAATACAATAACTTAAAGTTTAAATAAGACTTTCTAAAAATATAAACTTGCTTTTAAATCAATAGATTTTTTACAATTTTTACTTCACTTCCCCGGCAATGACGTCAAAAACTTGATCCCGAAACTGCTTATATGCAACAGTATATCAATAATTATGATTATATTTTACTTATATTTTTTTATTTCGCAATAAAACCAAAAACTTGATCCTGAAGAAAATTAAGAATTTAACTTTTAATTTATATATTGGGATACTACACAAGTATATATATCGTTATCAAGTAATATATGACTTTTTGATTAAGACCTGAATATCGAACCCACAGGGAAGATATACAATATGCACTTTTGGACAACTTTCTATTTTTAAAAAGATACTTATTTAAACTAAAGACATTTTCACAGTAAAGAAAGTTTAAATTTTTTTGGTAATTTTAATATTTTGACAAAAAAACATAACAAACTTAAAAAAATAACTTGAGTTTTTGTAGAAGAAAAACACTAAATATGAAAATATATTTCTTCTAATCATGAATCAGCAATAAGTATAAGAATTTTATTGTGAAAGTATGCATATTATGTTGTGTCAAATATGAGCAATAATATTCTTTACCCTTACTAGAGATATTATAAAAAATATTGGCTAATTTAAAGTTTGAATAGTTCTGAAGACCGGCTAGGAAGAGAAGATACTAGCTCTCACTCTAGAGTTCCCTCGATTCCCTTCACCTAGGGGCTAACATCTCGTATCAGAACCTAAAACAATAAACCAAGTTGGGGGCTTTAACCTGTCACTTTAAAGTCCTCCAACTCTACACCCTTCAATGAATATTTCTCTACTTATTTACATTCAATCATATGAACTACATTCTCATTCATACAATCTCATGTGATTCTTTCCAATGTTGACTGAGACAATACCAACCTGATTCTTACAAGTTCTCACAACAAATTTTAACATATGGATTGGCCAAATCAAGAAGTAAATGAAGTACATGGATTTAAATCATCACAAATTCTTCCAACATTAAAGATCAATACTCTCCACAACTTCCATCTAACACTTAATTACTTATCATTTTAAGAAGAAAGATAAAGAAATTACTCATAATCCATGGAGAAAATAAAACCACACTTTAGTTTAAAAGTAGAAATCAATGTCAAACCAACAAAAAGTCTCAATTAAAACCAAAAGTAGTCTAAAATAAAAGATAAAAACTTATCTCAAGTCCTTCACCAAACTCTTAAAGTTCCTTCGAATCTCTTCTCTTTTACAACATTCTCAATATAAAACAAAAATAAAAAGGATAAATTGTGGTGCCCGAAAATCTCTCCAACTCCCCAATTTTAGAACTTTCAAAACTTTCCCAGTACTTTTAGGACCCCTTTCAAAGTCTCAATCTTCCTTCTTTTACAATTCTCCAAAAGGTGTCTTGGTATCTGACCAAAGGAAAATATGTTGAGATTTTCATACTTCTTTTATACTGTTTTTAATGATATTACACTTTATAAAAAAGGTATTTTTGATGTTTTGTTGCATGAATGATGAATTAGGGTCAATGGAGGAAAACGATGCAAAAAGGAGCAAATTTGGAGCAAAAGGACCAAAATGTAGAAAAACTGCACTAGGGCGCCGCCGACGCCCTCGAGGCCGCCGACGGCGAGAATTTCTCGAGGCTACAGGACAAATTCTCTAGAAGGCCGCCGATGACGCCATCGAAGTCGCTGACGGCGGGATCGACGGTTAGGTGACATGTACAATGGATAAGGCCAGATTTTGGAGGGGTGCGTAAGCAACTCTTGGGAAAACTCATCCATATTTTTAAAGAGAACATTTTTGGCCAAAAAGAGAGAAGATAGAGAGGAAAAGAGGGAGGACAAGAGAAGAGGAGCAGACTTTTGGAGACCTTGAGGCTAGATAGGTTCCATTTGAGTTTGCTAAAGCGTGTAATTGTGAGGAATTCTTCGAGAAATTGTAAGAGTGGAGGGAAAGTGAGAGATTTCTTCCTCCTTGATACTTCGAAGAGGAATGCTGTGTGTTGTAAATAAAAGAAGAGATTCAGAGGAACTTCGAGGAGTGTTCTTGCGGAGAAATTTAGAGATAAGTTATTTACTTTTTATAATTTGTATGGCTTTGATTTCATTTATGAATTCCAAGTTGTGTTATGACTTCCCCATGAGTTCTGAGTAGTTTTCTCTGTCTTTCTTCTTATCTCGAGATTTGTGAAATGGTGATTTGAATTGGTGAAGCCATGAAAATATTTAAGAAATTGTGATGATCTTTTCACTTCGATCTTCATTTACTTTCAATCTGACCAATTAAATTATTAAAATATGTTGAGTTTTACAACTAAAGTGAAGATTACATCCAAGATTGAGGTAGGTCAAAGCCCTTGGAAGTTGGGTGCAAATAAATAGGGAAATATTACTATCGAGCGTAGAATTGGAGATTTTAGAGTGACAGACTAAAATCCCCAATTCGGTCCTATCGTTTAGGTGCTGATGTGTAGATGTTAGCCCTCAGGTGAGGGGAACGTGGGAGCTCCAAAGTGAGAGTCGGTATCCTCCCAGCCTAGTCGCAGAATTAGTAACCAAACAAAGGATTAGTCAATGTTCTTTATGCCTAGACCAAAGGGTAAATAATAGGTATGCTCTTATTTGGCACAATATAATTGAACTAATTCATTTTATCCATTCACTATAATTTCTTGGCAAGGAGAAGGATTCTTTCTTATATATTGAATATCATAATTAAATTTTATTCTCTCTCATTAGTTACTATCCAAAATTATCTACTTATTTCAATTGTCTATTAGTGACAGATAAGCAACTTGAGCGTTGTTGTAGTTGAAGTATTACTTTTTATTAAATATTAGTCCGTATTATTCTATTTCTCCTTGTGGGATCGATATCTAGGACTCCAATAGAGCCCTATATTACTTGAACGATATGTATACTTGCGTTGACAATCGACTTTAACATTATTGAATATTATATCTATACATCTTTATTAAATCAAATATATATATAAAGTCGCAGTCAAGGTTTTGACATCGTTGCTGGAATTTAAATCTTCTAGTAGCGTCATCAAATTCTTGTAATTGTTGATTTACAAAAAGGTCGGTTAGTATCTCTTCAAAATGTGTCTTCATTCGATGTATTTCCCCAAGAGATGCATTCTTTCACAATAATTTCCGTCCATGGTGGTTGTATCCACCTATTAAGCTAATAGGTGCCTCAAAAACCTCTTCAAAATTCACAAAAACCAAATTCACTCATCCAATAACTGTCATTGGCACTTAAGCATGGGACCTCTGGCGCTTAGGTGTGACATTCTCTGTTTAACCGACACTTAGGCGCAAAAACACTTTTGCACATTTTTCACCTATTTGCTCCAAAATTGATCTTTTTTCACTCCTTTAAGCATTTTTCACCTTTTTACCTATACCTGAAAGAAAAACATAAAAATACTTTCCATTAAAGCGCAATATCTCAAAAATAAGTATAAAAATGTGTCTAAAAACAATATATATTTTAGGCATATCAGCGCCCGCTAAATGGACCATGGCGCCGACAGCGCTATCAGGAGTGTCGACGGCGTCCCAAGCAGTTTTCCGCATGCAGAACAAATTTGGTGGACTTTGGCGGGATTTCTCTTCTAAATAACCGCCAAGAGGTGTTTTTAAAGGCCTAAAAACTACCTTAGACGTCCAGAAACTTCCTAATTTTGAATTTCATGACTTCCAATTCTAGAAATACTTCAAGGTGTGGAGTTTTTAATAGAAGAAAGTTTATCAGTTTTGACACGCAGAGATTACAAGACAAAGTCATTATGAAAAAGAGACTTATCAATGAGAGAGGCTTTATCAATCATGGATTGAGTAATCTAAGTTCACAGATTGAGAAAATCATTGTACAGAGGCGTTGTGAAGTTTTGTGCTACACTACTGCTGCAGTTGTTGTACCAGTGGTAAAGGAATTTTATGCTAAATTATATGGAATTAACGAAGGAGTCGTCTTCATTCGATGTAAGGCTATACCATTTACTTTGACTCGAATTAATGTTTTGTATATGACAGAAAACGTTCCAATATGTCATTATGCAAATTTTATCCCAACGAGAGATATGATGCACAATGTATATAATTTTCTGACGGATGAAATGATAATTGGGAAATCAGAGATGAGGGATACGTTAGTTTCTCTGCTTCATTGCTTAATCCAATATCAAAACAATGACATTTCTTCATATCTACAAAATTACTCTCTATCATGAAGATTAGTAGAGTTATAAAAGAAAGTGTCATTTTAAACTATTGTATTCAAATGAAAAAAGCTCATTGATGTGGGATCGGTTATTTTCAAATCTATTATGAGTATTATTATGAATGAGCCAATATATGGACTGGGGCATCCTTTCACAATTTTCTTACTTTGTAGTCAATCTCAAGTTCCATATGAAAGTTGGGAGAAAGTTTTATTGCCTTAAGAGCTCATGATTCCTATTTATGATAATTATATTGAGAATGGAAATGAAGCATTAGATATCATTTTAGATCATTCATCACATGCTTCAACACCATTGATGCCACAAATAGTTGGAAGTTCAATATTTTGGAGAAGAAAATGAAGAAAATAGAAAGAGAACTTCAGAGTATTATGAATGCAATAAGAAATCTTAACTACCTTTTTGATCACCTAGATTAAAGGATGAAGGAGAATTTTGATTATACTGGAACAATTGAAGTAGGATTGGTGCAGATGTTCAAGAAAAATGAATGGATCGATGAAAGTTCGACTGATCAATTCCCGTACCGACCCTTCTACAATTTGTATGTCCATTATTAGTCTATTGGAGATATTAGAGGAGGAGAAAGTATTGAAGATGAGGCAGAATAATTGAAGAAGTTGGACTCTCTACTATGTTTTTAATATAATTGTGTGGATTTGATTAACTTTACTTTGCTTTGGAACTCTATTGACTTTGATTGTGTATAGTTTTGTGCTAGTGTTCTAGTGTTGTGGCTTGATTTTGACGTTAAATTATAATTTAGTTTGCTTTAAAGATGTGAAAGTGTGATTAAAAAATGTATTTGAAAAAAATTTATTTTCATATATAAAAGTTATTTTGGTGTTGTTTGTGAAAATACTTGTTTGTGAATTATTTTAAGATTAAAATTAGTGTTCAAAAAGACTAAATAGACTTTGGAGTAAATTGAAAGAAAATTGAAATTTGTGAAAATAGAAAAAACAATTTTTAGCCAAACATCTTAAAAATTCGCGAAGAGGATAGTGAAGTTTTTCTGTTGAGGCTATTATGGTGTAGTGATGGAGTTCTCGACCCGAAAGTAGCCAAACATCTTAAAAATTCACGATTTGCACAGTAAGACGCTATTTTTACTCTTTAAATCACCTTCAACCTCCGATTTTTGTACCTAGAGCTTGCTATTGCTTGGATTTGAGGCGATTTTAAGGCAAATGAAGTTTGAATTTTATCTTCTATAAATAAGAGCTACACTTTGAACTTAAAATTTTTTATTTTCACTAAGGATTTATCTTACATTGCCGAGATCCAAAATTTTGAAAATTTTTTGGAAGATTTTGAGAAAAAAACCTTTAGTGAATAACTCTTACGTAGTATATTTAAGTTTAAAATGCTCCACATTGTGATTTATGGAATTTTTTGGAATTTATTTGGATTTTATCCAATTTTATTAGATTTACCATGACACCAAGAATGAGCAAAGGAAAGAGAAAGGTGAATTTTGATGATCAAAAGTTTGTCAATTATAAGGCCAGCATTTGCTTCAATAGTCTACTTATAACTAAAAAAGTGACTCTAGATCGAGGATTTAAAAATCCGGGTGGAGAAGTTGAAAGAATAATTAATGCTCGGTAATGGGAAAATTTTTGTTACTTTACTGTTGAGGCTATTATGGTGTAGTGATGGAGTTCTATGCCAATTTTAAGGAGACTACTGATGAAAATGTGTTTGTTCGTGGGAAAATGGTGGAGTTTACTCCAAGGAAAACTAATGAATTTTATCAGTTAGAAGATGTGTATAGATGCCAGTACAAATCATTTTCTGCTACGCATGACGCCATGGATGAAGTTATTTCTTTTCTTACTGATGGAAGAGGAGCTTGGAAAGTGAAGAATGGTGTTAAGGTAAACTTTCATCTTTCTATGTTAAATGTAGTATCTAAGACCTGACACTACTTTATTTATGGTAGAATGATACCAACAAATCATCTTAGTGAGGTTACAAAGGATATAGCCATCTTGAACTTCTGTATCCAACAGATGAGAATGATAGATGTTGGCTCTATCATTTATAAAAACAATCGATCTATTGTTTTTGGAGAGACTACTGGTGGTTTAGCACACCCTAACCTAATCTTCACACTATGTGAAGAGGAAGGAGTTGATTTTAGAGTGGATGAGGAGAGGATTGAACCTCTAAAACCTATTGGGTCTGCAAATATAAAAACTTAGGAATAGGGATATTCCTTCTACTTCAAGTACCACTTCTAGCACCCCTACTATCCATAAACTTATGGAGTAGATGATGATCCAACAAGGAGATATCTTGAGAACAGAGAGCAGAATGGAAAATATGGAGGCTAGAAATGTACACAATGATGATTTGACAAGACATAAGTTTGAATATGATGCTGCTTATGATGATGCAATGGTCAGATACATGAGGTGTGATCACTCAGTTCATTTCCCTACTCACCCTATTTTTACCCCATATCAGAAGCAGAATTTGGATGTGGAAGAAGAAGAAGAAGATGATGATGATTGGTGACGCTTTAGTGAGATTTTTGTTTAGTTTATGTTTGGTTGTACTTTATTGTTGAGACTGTTTGTTTGTAGATTGTGACACTATATTTTAAATGTTATGTTGTGTTGTGAACAATAGATTTGTGAGATTGTTTTTACATTAGGAAACATTTTAGTATTGTTGCTAGTTTTTAATTCTTTATTGGATGTATTTGTAGTTAACTCTTTTTCAACAAATTTTTATATGTATTATGTGTTATTTAATATTTTAAGTCTTGTAGTTTTTCATATTAACATCTGCAATAATTCAGAGTTAAGTTTCAAATCCGAGCCTTTAACAGGTATGTCTTTTCTTTATGTATTAACTATTTTCTTTCACCCTTTATTTTTCAATTATTCATGCAAAATCTTTTAAAAATTTAAGTTTGAGGGGGAAAGAAAATTTCCTTTTTAAAGGAAAGAGACTTAATTTTATTTGTCCTCAACTAGCTATATTTTCAAAATATTTTAAAATTTAAGATGATAATTATATTTGTGTTTCTAAATATATAGTAAACTTAAGTAAATTTTTTTTCAATAATAAAGGTTAATTTTAAAGATTAAGTTATTTGGTATGATAGAATAATGTTATGTTTTCTATTTTAAGTAAAGGAATTTGTATTTTTGAATTATTAAAAACATTAGAAATTCATATAAGAAGAAAAGAATAAAACTTTATGAAAAATATTTAAGGCTAATATAAATTTATAAAGTGAAGGAATGTGAAAAGTTTTTAACTTTAAGAAGAGGATAGTGAAGTTTAAAATCATTAAAAGTTATCCAGATATAGTAATCATCACATAAAAAAAGGAGAAAGAAGAGAAAAAAAAAAGAAGGATTGAAAATGATCGTTAAAAAAAAAGAAAAGAAAAAGAAAAGAAAAGAAAAAAGATGCGAGGAGATGCCTAATTAAAAATTGGCTTCACTTGAATCAACTTAAAGAAGGAGGCTTGACTACATTTTCTAAACTTATATTTCAGTATTAGCATATTTACCAGTAAAGTTTCATGAAGTTCAATTTCATATGGATATTCTAAGTGGCTTTAATATGAATAATTTGTAATTTCCCTTAAAAAGAATAGAGAATCAGAAATCTTAGACTTGTCTGCTAGATATTCTTATACCTTTAGTATTAACTGGAGTTATTTTACCTTTTTCTTAAGTTATGCTATTATATTTAGCAGACTAAAATATGAAATTCTAGAAGTTAAAATCTTTGCCATGAGTCATATTTTTATGTAGTAAAAGAGTTACTTGAGGACAAGAAACATTTAAGTTTGGGGGATTTTGATACTCCAAAAATATATGCATTTTTTGACCCATAATTTATACTCATTTTTTGTGATAATGCAATTTAATGGAAGGTTTTTTTCATGTTTTGTTCTAGGTTGTTAATTTCAAAAAGGAAGCAAAAAAGGATGAAATTTGGAGTCAAAATGGAGATTTTAAAAAATTGTTCAGCGCTGATGGCTCCAGACTGGGCGTCGATGGCGCCGTTTGACAGAGAAGATGAATTTAATTAGATGGCCAATAGCAGCAATGATGCCAGAATGGGTACCGACGATGCTAGTGTCGTTGCAGACCTTATTTCTAGAAGATTTGACAAATTTGGACACTTTTTGAAGAGTTTTTGGATGCATCTATTGTAGAACCGACCCTAGGCTCTATTCAGAGCCGAAATTGATCAAAAAAGAGCCCCTTTGCACCTTTTCGTGCTCCTCCTTGCCACTTTACATCCTTTCATTCTATTCCACACCATTAGTCATTTATTTTCTTTATAGTTTTGGTGAGTTTAAGTGTGAGTTCTTCTCTAAGAAGTGTTGGAGAGGGAGAGAAGTAAGAGATTTCTTCTTCCTATATTTCCTAAGACATGCTACAAAGAATTTGCTTTGAGAAATAGTTAAAGATAAGTGTTGTTTGTTTATTATCGTTGTATGAACTTCTTTTTATATATGAAATTTATGTTTTGTTGTATCTTTCTCATGAAGTCCGTGTAGTTCTCTTTATCTTTCTATCTACTTTGAGATATGATGAAATGAAGAGATAATTTGGATGTGCCAATGCTAAAATATAAAATAAATTGTTATGGTTTTTCAACTTCGCTTTTAGTTTACTTTTCGATCTGGTCAATTGAATTGTTAAAATATATTGTGAAACATATGATCCAAGAAATGGAGTATGAGTTCTATAATAGACTGAGAATCACATTTAAGTCCATGAAGGAGTATTTCATTCATAGAATTAAGTGCAAATAAATAGAGAAATATATATTATTGGGTGTAGAATTAGAGATTTTTAGGGTGACAGACTAAAATCCTAAATTTGATCTTAGTGTTTAAGAACTAAAGCGAGAGTTAACCTTCAGGGGAAGGGAAGTTGGTGCTCTGGAGTGGGAGCCAGTATCCTCATAGCCTGGCCACAGATTTAGGGACTAAACCTAAGATTAGCCAATGATTTTCTATAACACTGAATCAGGGTAGAGAATTAAAATTGCTTCTATTTGGCATAATACATATTTAAACCATTTATCTCATCTCATTTCACCAAAAACTCTGTGTAGTGGGAAAAATGTTTTTTCATATTAGAAAACTTCATCACATAAACATAATATTGTAATTACTAATTTAAACTATGCATTTAAATTTTGCTAGTAGTTAATAGTTTAGTTTTTATAGTATCTCAAACATTCAAAACTAGTGACAGTAATTTCATTTTATTTCTGTAAATTTCCTAGTTAATTTATCATTTCAAAATTTAAACCTTCATCATGGGATTGATATTTGGGACTTATATAGAAAGTCTTATATTACTTGTGTAGAATCCCAACATTAAGTGCTTAATTTTTTTATTCATAAAATACAACATTAAATTTTTGGCAAAGTTGCAAAGCAGAGTCAACTTTTAAAAATTTACACAAATATATTCAACCGGGATCACTCTCCTGTTAGCTTTCCACAGTATTCCTCTGCAAAATCGAAACCCTTTACAGCTCTCAGTTGAGATGGCTTCATCCGGAGAAAATGGAGGCATACAAAAGGGCAAGACTCTCTCAACTCAATGAATAGGTAGGATTCCATTGCTCACAATTTGCCCAGCTTTGCAAACCCTAAAAATGTTGATGTGCTTTCAAGTTTTCTTATTTTTTTAATCTCTGCGACTAGTTTTACCGGTCTTTTATTTTTTTGTAATGATAATCGCAGCTCCCATCGATTGATTTCAAATGAATCAAAATGACTAAAATTTAACATAAAATCACAACATTTAGTAACTAAAAATTTATATATTTGTATATCAAAATAGAATTTGAGATACAATAATAGATCTACCATTAGATATGTAACAACAAATTTTTAAGATATATTCCAATAGAGGCAGCTAAACCTCAAGAAAGATATAAAAAATCTTTAAAACTCATGGACATTTGCAGAAAGGAAGTGATGTGATGTAGTAGGTTTTTATCATTAAATACTAGGATCCTCAATTGATATGCACTTTGGGAACAATATAAAGTATATAGTCATGCACCCTTAGAGTTTCCTATGGTGGTTGTTTAATTTTTTATATTATTATTTGATAACTTAGAGTGTTTGAATGTTTTTTGAGATGATCATATAAGCAAAACTTTCTTAATAATATTAGTCATACACATAAAGTATTAGTCCTATAAAAGTTACTGCTTCAAGAAAAACAATTACATGCATGATACTACCATCCATATATATGAAAATATAGGCATTGTAAAAATAGATAAATTTGGCTCAAGCCCTTTTGCTACCATTTCATACAAATTCTTCTTAAAATCTAAATGGAATTATTACAATGATTTTACAAGACTCGGCCCTTAGATACTTCTTTATGCATGTAAATGAAATTATTACATTTATGTGCATACATGTTAATAACTTTGCTTACATGCACAAAATATGAACAAACTGTCCCATGAACTTGCACAAGAAAATAATACTCTCGCCCTCACTTGAACGCTTGAAAGGAAGGTTGTCCATTATAGATAGTATATTAGAATGTTTTTGGAACTGGCCTCTTTTATAGGACAACTGTGAATAGACTAACTAACCTATCTGGGTTACTCCATCTATTCCTCTGAGTGCGTAAAAGCAACCATGACAATTAATACTTTGATCGTTGACAATAGAGTTGGAATGGACTACTTGTCTCAAGATTTGTTGATGACATGCCATAAACAGTAGCACGAAATGGAAAAAATAGTTGTCTGGTAAACTTGGCTAAGTTAACAATTTCAATAATATGCACTTTGATGAGAAGTGTTATCCCTGAGAAATCAGTTGCTCTATAAATGGATTACTTTATATTCATAATCATTAGCATATATAGCCTTCAAGTCAGCCTAGAACCAGCTTCACTTCAGTCTCTTTCAGTTTAATTTAGATTTCTTATCAAATATGCAGCTTGGCTAAAGTAAACTATGTACATTTTTTTCCTTCTTCAAGTTATAGAGCCTCAAAAGTGTCTAGATGCATTAAACCACTCCATGGGACATTTAAAATATTTGGAGCCTTCAAAATCTACTAAAAAATAGTCATGAACCGACTTACCCCATCATAATTCGTCTTTGGCGCTTCTGGTGTCAGCCTAATGAAGTCTGTGTTGTTTTCTGGATTTTGGCGCCTCTGGCGCCACTTCATGGAGTCTGCGTTGTTTTATGGATTCTGGCACTTATGACACCAATCTAGCACCGCTTCTCCTTAAAATGGCAAGGCGCCAGTTTCTGGCGCCAGCTTTCAGGAAAATGATGCTTCTGGCGGCAAGATCATGAAATTTTCCATTTTGGCTCTAAATTTTCTCCTTTTGTTACTTTTTGCTTCAAATACCTAAAATTGATATATCTAAAACTAGAACATGCAAATACATATCTTTAAAGTGCAATATCACCAAAATAAGCATTAAATATACGCATAAGATTATATATTATTTGGGTGTATCATTGATCTAATTTTTTGTTGTTTAAGTCTTTGGGGAAATGGTGATGGGGGTCTTTCTAAATTAATGTTAGTTGGAGAGTTGGGTGTTTCTGTTTCCTTAGGAATAATTTCTTCAGGTCTCTCAATTTATTCAATTCTCTCTCAACTTCAATCTCTTTTTGAAGTCCAACATTTAATTCTTTTCCACTCTTTAGTTGGACCATTTTAACTTGCTTTGCCTCTTTACTTTTGGCTTTAGGATTAATCTCTACATTACTAGGAAGTGTTCCCTGAGGCTTATTGCTAAGTGCATTAGCAATTTGTCCCAGTTGATTCTCCATATTTCTAATAGGAGCACTTTGACCTTGTAAATGATTACCCATTTGCAGCACCATTTATTCTATAGAAAACTTCTTCTCCTTAACTTGTTGATTAAATCCAGGAAGATAAGTAAGTCTAAAGTCAACACTGCCCTGGTTGTTCTAACTTCCCAATGGGTTTACTTGAACATTTCCCCATTATTAACTTTCAATACTAGGATTGTTGTTCCAATTAAAATTAGGATAGTTTTTCAACCTGGACTGTAATAGCTAAAATATGGGTTATTCAGTCTGTTGATAACATTTATAGTTTCCAATGAAGTATGAGAATCAATCATTTTTCTTAATGAATTTTCTTCAACCATTTGGGGTGTTGGAGAAAAATTCATTCCAATGTGGTATATCTTCTTAGATAATGCAGCAACTTGGCATGCAATCATTGAAATAACAACATTATCATGAATACTACCCACTTTCTTATATTTACCCTATCAGAAGGCCATTGAAAATTATTTTTAGTCATTTCTTCATTTAATGAATAAACTTCATCAAAGGGTTTAAACATTATTGAAACTTCAGTAGCAGCATTTATAATAGATGTAAAGGACCCTATTAGCCCATTATAAAAATTTTGAATGATTAACCAGTCTGGTAAAGCATGATGTGAACATTTTCTAAGGAGTTCCTCAAATTTTTCTGAAGCTTCATATATAAACTCTCCTTCATACTGAGTAAAAGAAGTAATATCATTTCTAAGCTTTGTAGTTTTGGTGGAAAATATTTAGCCAAAAATTTGTGAGCAAAATCTCCCCAAATTTTAATGGATCCAGGTGCTAATGAATTTAACCACATATTGACTGTCCCTTAATGAAAAAAGAAAAAGTCTAAGTCGAACGACATCATTTGATACACCATCATATTTAAATATACCACACAATTTTAAAAAGCTAGCTAAATGTAAATTGGGATCCGCATATGGTGTTTCTCCAAACTGATTTTTTGTAACATTTGTATAATTGAAGGTTTAAGTTCTAATAAGTTAGCCTCTACATCAGGAGTTTGAATAATTAAATGAATTTCATCTACTGTAGGGTTCACATAATCCTTTAAAGGTATTTGTAAACTATGATGTTCATTTTCAGCAGTTTGAATATTAATATTATTTTGTGATGTGTTAGCCATTTCTCGAGAATTATGAAGTTTTCTTTGTTTTCAAAATTTTCTAATTATTCGTTCTTATTCAGAATTGTAAGCCATTTAATTTTTAAATCCAGAACTATGCATAAATAATGTAAAAAAATGTAGAAAATAAAAGAACACAACAAAAAATGAAAATATATATTTTTTGAATTTTTAATTTTTAATTTTTTTTTGTTTTTTCAAGTTTTTCAAATTTATTTTTTATAAAAATTTTCTAATTTTTTCAAATTTACAATTCAAATAAAATTGTAAGTCAAAAAAATTTCATCGTCATCCCTGACAACGACGTCAAAAACTTGACCCGACACACAATTACGTATATTTTTAATCTTTAAAATTTTGCCATAAAATATTTCTCAAATTATATTTAGCGGCTAATGTGAACAAATATAATGATTTATAAATTATATAATAAATTTGCACATTATGGGTGTTACGCAAAGTATACATATTATTTCAAGTAATATATGATTTTCCTTAAAAAATCGAGTATCGATCCAACGAGAAAAGCGACAACTCTTAAAATCAACTTACAGGAATTCTATTTAAATTGCAAATTAAACAAATAAGTGGTCTAAAATGATATGCTTATTAAAAATTACTAGTAAAGAGTTAAAAAGAAAATAACAACTAAATGTAACAGCTTAACAAAATATAACATTGAGTTTGGATATTATGGAAAGCATTTCCCCTTACAACGAGATTTTAATCTGTGTATGATTCAAATAAGACAAAGCTGGTGTATTGTGACAAATAGAAGCATACATTATTCTTTACCTCCTCCCGATGTTAGTAAAGACCATTGGCTAACTTAAGGTTGATTTCTTAACATCTCGATTTCGCGTCAGAATTATCTAACCTCTCACCTCTAGATGCCCCTAAGCCTATGCCACCATGATGGCTGAATCCCAGCATCAGGGTACTAAACCTTAAGCCAAATTGATAAGAATCTAGCATGTCACTGTACAACTAACCAATTTTATGCCCATCAAAACTTATCTCCCTATTTATTTGCACCCCCTTAGGTGATCGCAATGGCTCTGCCTAGAATAAAGTGTGGTATACACTAGTTGGGTGAAATCATAACCCTCCCATGTCATTATGTTTCTCAACAGATTTAACCTCACAAGTGACAAGTTTGTAAAGTAAATGAAGATTTGGTGAAAATGCCATCACAATTTTTAAGAGTAAAAAAAAAAATTAAATCATTCTCATCCCACAAGATTAATTCTCATATGTAAGAAGAAAGAAAGTGAACTGTTTAAAATTCATGGAGATTAAACAAAAACAAAACATTTGCATTGAAATCTAAGTCTTACAACAAAAACTTAAACACAAATATAAATTACCTTATATCTTCTCTCCAAGTAAATTTCTGGAGTTTCCTTTAAGCAATCTCCAAACTTTTTCATACTATAGCATACTCATACTTACACATGAACACAAAACATGAAAAACCCTTACGAGCTATTACCGTCATATTGAAGTTTTGAGGCTCCAAAAGGTCTCTAAATATGGTCAAATCATTCTCATTAAATAGAAAACAGAAAATAACCAATGGTTGCTTCAAATACCCCTCCAAAATTTGGTCTAATTCAATGGATCTTCTAGAAAAGTAGTTACTGGCGCTATAGCGCCAGTCTGAGGCACTATAGCTCCCATCTCGCTCATCTATGGTGCCATGGCGCCAAGGGGTGGGGCTATAATGCCACACAAAAATCTTTAATTTTGCTTCATTTTTCCCTCATTTTCTCTAAATATTGATTTCATATACCTGAAACTAAAAACATGCAAAATAGTTTTTTTTTAAAGTGCAATGTCATTAAAAATGTACATAAAATGCTTATAAAATATGCACTAAAAACATGTTATTTTTAGGTGGATCACTATGTAAGTCCAAAAAATGAGTTCAACAGTAACTTTGGAATCTTTATTTAGTAATTAAATCCAATAAAAAATAATATTTAAATATTTTGAGATAGTAAACTATAGTTAATGCAGCATTTGATCATCAAATTTGAATTTATGAAAATTTATATTGCCAAAAATTTCACCATAGAAGGTTATTATTCGCTCGTGTTAATCTAGTAGTCATTTCTTCAGGAAAGGACTACTAGACGCATTCTAAGAACACTTGTGTTATTGTGCATTCTATTTCCCTTCCTCTTATGATTCCTCTCATATGTCTAATGCTTTGTTTCTTGGGTGTCATCCACATGATATTAAAAATTGCGGTGAGCATGTATTCATACCGTCAACAAGGCTGTTTGAACCCTAATGTCATCAGACTGCTCAGGGAGCCGAACAAGTTAAGGAATTCCACTACCAATATAGTGTTAGGTTCGTGCCAAGAAACAGACCACAAGCGAGGCGAAATGAAGTATACTGTCACCCAAAAAATGCATTCTCTCGACAGATTATTGATGCAGAACCCTGCGAGAAGTTCAAGGTTCCATCTTTAGAACCCTCCAAGGTTCGAAGCAATCTGGTTGATCAGATAACATCTTTTTGAGTTGGTTATATTCCATTTTCAAAGTTTCTGACGCATTGAACTGTCGGATGCTCTACACCCTGTTAAGGGATTTGACCCTCATGTGGCACCATGACATTCTGGCAGGAATTATCACTTCTTTCGGTGAGTTTAAGAAGCTATTCGTGACATAATTTGTTAGCTCCCAAAGCCCCGCAAGGACTCATAGTTCCTATGACACATCAAGCAGGGGCAAAATGAAAGCTTCCGAGCATACGTCGCTCAATTCGTGAGAAAAATGTGGTAGGTACAAAATCTAGAGTCCACGATAGCAAAGGCTGGCACAAGGGCTAACGAGTGCAAATTTTAATTACTTTTTGAGTGCATGTAAATCCCATAGTTTGATCAATCTCCTTGAATTGAACAACTATCATAAAATAATGAAATAAAGAAATTATGATGGGAATAAAAATGAAAGTTTTGACAAATACCAATAAAATTTTATTTCTCAAAAAAATCCGCCTGCCAGGGTTTAATAAGAAGATAAATGAAAATGGACTGTTCTGCATGAGGGATGGGGATAAACAGAGAAGGTTACTTACTACAACATCAAAAAGGTCCACATAGCAATGAATGTTAACAGGCAACACGACAATAAATTACTCCACTGTCTGGTCCCCTCTGACTTCCCTGGCCTTCATCTCCACCTCGGGGAGCTTTCCGCAGCTTCTATGCTCTACATTTCATGCAAACAAAGACAAGACAAAATCGGTCCTTTCATTCAGCCATGGCATTTCCGTAGAACAAAACCCTCAACAACTCTTTAAAAACCAATTCCGTAGAACAACGGTCACTGGTTCATTAATGGAGTTCTTTCTCTGCCCCATTTACTTCCTCATCATCAGCATCACCTTCGCCGCCGCCGGTGTTCCGGCAGCCGAACAGGAGGCAGCATACCTCGCCTTAGAATCAATCAACTCTGCGGTCGAATGGAGATCTCTCTACCCCGATGACATGTGTCTTTCCGGGCCTCACGGAGTCGTCTGCGACCTCTTTTCGGACGCCGCCGGTGGATTCACTCCACACATCACCGAGCTCAACTTCGGCTACCTTTCGGACTTCAACTCCAACGCGGAATGCGGCATAAACGCTACCCTTCCTTCTCTCCATTCTTCCTCTCTTCCATTCCTTCGCCGCTTATTCTTTTACCGCTGCTTCCGCTTTGGCCAGACTGCCATCTCGTCGTCTTTCTGGAACATTTCCACTTGCCTTGAAGAACTTGTGATCCACGATAATCCCGCCCTCGTTGGCCACCTCAGCGCTCGCATCGCCCGATTGGTGCGCCTTCGGCGGTTCATCATTTACGGTACCGGAATCTTCAGCGTGATTCCGTCGGAGATCGGCCAGCTTCGTAATCTGGAGCAGCTCGTCATATCGAGAAGTCGATTGCAAGGATCGGTTCCTGCCACCGTTGCGGATCTCCAGTGCTTGAAGCTTCTTGATCTAAGCGGCAACAACTTCCTCGGCGACATCTTACCCGAGATCGGGCGGCTTGCTGAGCTCGTGAAGATGGATCTGAGCTCTAACAGGTTTACCGGCCCTGTTCCGACCGGTTTTACTCATCTAAAGCGGCTCGAGTTCCTCGACCTTAGCCACAACCGGCTCACCGGCGGAGTTCCCGTCGCACTGGCTGAGATGCAAAACCTCAAAGAAATTTATCTCAGCGACAACCCTCTTGGAGGACGAATCCCTGAAATATGGGAAAATCTTGGGGGTATATCAGGGCTAGGTTTGTCCAATTTGGGCTTGACTGGGAACATTCCACCTTCCATCGGCCAATATCTGCAAAACATTTGTTATCTGTCACTCGAGAACAATTTCCTCGTGGGAGAACTACCGGAGCAGATTCGGCTCTTGGAGCGGAGCGCCAAGGAGATTAACATGGAGAACAACTCCCTCCATGGCCGGATCCCATTTACCCCCGGCTTCATTGATTCCATCGGCCATAAGCTCAAGCTTGCCGGTAATCCGAAGCTCTGCATCGACGAGGAGGTCCGAACCCACGTAAGAAGCAAGGGCAATCTCGGCAATCTTCTCCCCTGCAACAAAACTCGAATTCTCCATCCTGTCCTCGGTTCTCTTTCTTCAGATTCGACAGCCGCTTTCTGTTTCAGTCTTGTCGTCGTCTTCTTCTTTCCTTCCTTCCTGATCTCTTGTTGGTAGTACCTTTTGTTTTTTGCGCCTTTTGACAAGCTTTTCTTTTAGTTTGGGAAATCTGTTTATATAAAACCATGGGAGAAATGGAAAAATATATCAAAAAAATATAATATGTTATCTCTACTGTTCCACTGATATATCTTGCTGTAAAATTATTATGCAGTGAAATGTTAGGTTTTAATATGATATTGGTTTGATATTCATCATCATAACATCTCAATATCATTCAATATCATGAGCCCATACCTTCGATTACTACACATAATATTCGCTCCCTAAACAAAATGAGGTCGACTCCTTTCACTCGTGGAGAATGTTGTGAGAACATCGGGAGCTCGTTAGGCTGATGAATTTAAGAAGAAGCTGTCTGTTGGAATGGCGAAATTCGCCGTTTTTAGATCGCGAGGTACCTTGGTTTCGGTGCCATGGATCATATTCCTGATATTCTGACTTTATGCCACGACGTGCTTGTTATTCAAACATTCATCGTGTTTTAGAGATCATAGGAATTTTTCGAGCTATTACTTTTAAAAAAACAATTTTCAATAGCAAAGGGGATTATGTTCACGAATCCCCGATTTGCGGCGGCTTTGGGATTGAAGAGTTGATTAGAGAATGTAGTAGCGATGAACGGTATACCAAAGATGTTTGAATGTCTTTTTCTCACCTTTAATACGAGAATAACTACTATATCCGAGTCCAGACACAAGCAACGTTCAGACAACAGACGCGAAGGTCAGACGCGGAGGTCCGAGCTCCTTGTCACCTCCCAAAAGAGCCCTTATGGGTGGTTGGCAGCCCAGGACTTAAATACTGCTTTTCGGCCCTACACCTAGTCAATATGAGACTATTCCTGCTCGGATGTCTTGGACCTAATAATTTTTTTATTAAAGACCTTTACTTTTTGTTGCCGTTATTGTCAGCAGGGAGTAGATGTATAGGGTGGTGGCCTTGGTCCCTTTCTAAAACTGCATTGACATTATACTTTTTTCCAAAAGCTGCGGCGCTTCAAGTATAAAATTAATTGCATGAATACAACGTGATTAAGCAGCTGCTGCGCTTCTGTCGCCGTTGTCTGATAATTTCACTTTCTTTTTTTTTTTTTTTCTGCATACCACATAATTTCTATATATTTACATATATAATATCTAAGTTTTGATGTATATATTTATAATACTAGACGACAAAAACACTATTATTATTATTTTTTTAAAAATAGGATAAAAGATTAAAATATATATGTTAGATATTTAAATATATAACAGTTGTTTGATATGGATGTAAATCTTTCAAAAATAAAATCATGAAGCATTTTAATTTTCAATTATTTCAATTATATTAAGAGAATTTATTAAATTTATCACTCTTAGGAATATTTTTTATTAACTTTTACTAGAATCTAAAAGTCATATGCTTCTAGGGGTGTCATTGAGCTAATTTGACTTGTGGAGCGGACTCGGGCTCGATTCAATAAATGGATCATGAGCTGAGCTCGATGAGTTAACAAGACAAGCTCAAACTAATCCTGATTATGCTCATTAATTTGTGAACTAAATTGTTTTAAAAAAAATATTAACATAGAATGTATTCAAACTATATTAAATTTCAAGATTTTATCTTGAATTTATTTAAAAATTAATATTTTATATTTTAATTATATTTATCTTTTTATTATAAAAGTTGCTTAAATTAATTTCATTCTTTCTATTTCATAAGAAAAAAAAAGGCTTGAACTCATAGACTTAAGGTCGAGCTAAAATTTGATTAATTGCTCTAACTTAGATTCAAGTTGAAGGCGGCTCGACTCGGCTTGGCTCGTTTACAACTCTATTTTTTTACTATTCTATGATTTCCCCCATTGTCTATTTAATGATAAAGATGAGACATGAACTAGCATATGTGTAGCATTTAGGTCCTTATGATCAACATTTAGGAGCAATTTGCATCATAGGATGTATTTTCATTTATGGTACAATAACTTTTCTCCATGTTGGCATCCAAATTTACAATCAATATGTAAACTTATAATCTCTAAGCTACTTTAATACTTCCCTTGAATTCTCATTTAGACAGTCAATTTTAATAGCATAATTTCTTGTTTGGTTCCTCATTAAGTTTCACTAATCAAGCACTTCTCTACCAACTTTTTAATATACTCATTAAACCTTTAGCACATGTCACTGTCCAACTCTAGCCGCTATTTTCCTCTACTATTTTCATTGCAGTAGATTTTAAATTGTTGTAAATATTACTCGTACAAAATCTTTTAGCAACAGTTTTAAATATTTTTATTCGTTTCTTTAATATTTTAGCAACGTTTTTTTAAAAGTGTATTTAAATAAGCACTGTAAAAAACTTATTTTTAGTAGTGAACCCAATAAGAAATTTCACCATAGATGGTTTTAGGCCATTTTAATCGATTGGATAACATAAGGCTTGTTATATCTTTTGAGGGCAATGTGTGGCTCCACATTTTTTTTTTATTTCAGTTAGATATTCATGAAAAAATGACAAAATAATCTTCAAATATTTACCTTATTTATCATCAATCATATATAATCCTCAAATCCTAAATGCTTTAAGGATTCGAACCATTGGAGTCATTTGACTAAGAGATTTTGATTTTTGACTCTTTAATGTTCGAAATAAAATTTTTCGTTCATCAAATGTACCCGCACAAGTTCTTTTTAAGTGTTCGAATTTTCTACAAAGGTTAAAATGGTAAAATATTTTTAGTGGTACAAAAGTTATGTAATAATTTTAAATTACTAATATTTTGTAGGAAAAATTTTTTGCATGTCCAGTAAAAAAATGTAACATCTTTATTGTATGAGTAAGAATAGACAAGAATTTAAAAGAAAATTAATCCTTGTACTTAGAACATGAGAAGAGATACAATCTTATGCATAAATAAGCTCTTATAATAATAAATCAAAGTATGAGCTTCATGTTAAAATATGATCAGTTACTACTATTAATTAGATTTTAAGAGATGCTCTACAAAAATTAATACCTTTTTCTGACGCTTCTCACACATACATACACTACAGTCAACCATTACAAGTTACATCTACTTTTGTTCATAAAAGAAGTTTAAAATAAGTTATAAAGTCATGAATTTTATGTATAGTATCAAGTGTTACTTATGTGAAACATATGGATACTTAACATACATTAGAACGAATTCCTAAGGTTAGAATTGCACTTTTATTACGACATCATCATTTATTGATAAACTCAAGGTGATTTGTGTTTAAGAAATGAAGATGTCACATATTTTTTTTATCTATGCCTTCATAACAAAATTGATAGAGGCATGTGATACCTTAACAATGAGCAATAGACACACACAACTAACAATAAAATAAAGGAGGTGAAGTTACTCTTAGTGACAACATTATGAAGAAGTAATTGTTCTTCAAGTTATTGGTAAGAGAAATCATTTTGTAAGTCAAAAAATTCCTCTTAATTAATGATTTAAAGTATAACTTTTTTACTGTAAGTCAACTTTATGATAAAAGCTTTGAGGTTAAATTTCTATCCCATATCCTATTGTCTGAAACTAAACAACAAAAAGTATTTAAGAAAAACTTGGACTAATGTTATTAACATAGTGGATATTAATGATATATATGAGATAAGTGAGATCTATTATATAAAAACCATTAGGTGAGCCTTGATCATAACATAAGAGGCTACATCATGCTAAAATGTATATGCTTACAAAAATCACTCACTTAGATCTGATTAGAGGAGTTCCTAGATTAGAGTACACTTATCATCCTTGTGGCACATGTTGGCTGGAAAAATAAGCAAGATCATTATTTCTTATAAAAAGATAGTTACCACATTTAATTCCCTAGAGATACTTCATATGTGTTTTTTTGGATTTATTAATAATTAATCTAGAATAAAAATCTTATCAACCAGTTATAGTAAATGATTACACAAATTTATCTAAGGGAAATTTCTTCTGCATAAAGTGGACCCCTAAAAAAGTTTAGATTGTTTTTACTATGGATCCAAGAAATTATGTTAATTAATTTTTATAATGCATAACAAACATGAACGAGGGTTTGAGAATGAGAAATTTGAGAACTTCGATAAAGAGCTAGGGATTTTACATAATTTTTGTACACTTAGAATTGAATATCAATATAACATGGTACAAGTAAAAAATAGAACTCTAGTTAAGGCTACCTCATCTATGCTGAAGGAAGATAAATTATTTAAAAAATTTTGAGCACAAGTAATAAGCATGTCTTATTTTGTTATAAATAGTGTTAATAGTCACCCTAGTTGAATAAAATTCACTACGAATAATTTGAGGCCTAATACCAACTTAATTATTTTTTATTTATTTGGGTGTAAATATTTTATGTTGAATAGTGGCAAATGAAATATTAAAAACTTTACAGTTAAAGTTGTTGAAGTTGAACTCTTGGGTTACTCTTTAGTAGAAAAACTTTTATGGAGTCATTAATAAAATATCCTTATGAGAGAAGAGATTGAATAGACTTTTAATGAGACATATAACTATAGTCAGACCAAGAATTACACATTAATGAAGATAACATAACAAGGGTTGAAATTTTAGAGCTAAGTGATAAGAAGAAAAAATCACTGGCCAGTCAGTAGAAGCATATAGCATGTCATTCCAGTAAATAAATTATTGTTAAATCAATTGTAAGTTTAGGATTATAAATACACTTGGATAGGAAGCGAGTAGTACTTTCTTCATCTAATTTATAGAACCAGCCAAGGTAGAAGAGGCATCAGTGGATCAATTTTCAATAGAGGCTATGCACAAGAACTTGAATCAATTTGCTAGAGATGACATTTGAAAATTATTACTAAGATCTACTGATATAATATCATTAAAACAAAATGGACTTTAAAAATAAACTAAATAAGATAAGATTATTTACAATGAGATTTAATTAGATAAAATAAATAGACATAAAAAACCACATACTAATATTATAGCTTGATGTTATTAGATTGATACTTTTACTTATATGCTTCAAGGGCTTGAAAATATATATCTGATGGATGTACAAAAAAAAATCTAAGAGATTTAATAAAAAAGAATGCATATGTTAGTCAGCTCCCTAGCTTTAAAACTTAACTGCTTGATCATAACGACAAGTTAAGGATTAAAAAACATGTTTAGAATGAAGAAAGTTCAACGACAAGTTAAGGATTAAAAAACATGTTTAGAATAAAGAAAGTTCCGATGGTTTGGTATGAAAAATTTAGCAAACTCTTCAATAAAAATGATTTTTCTTAGGGATATATTGACATGATCTTGTTAAGTAGAAAAATTGGATAAAGTACTTAATTAAGAAAATATTTATTAATGATATAACTTTTAGAGCTATACAGGACTCATGATGTTAGTATTTCTTAAATGATGAGTCCTATGTTGGAGATAAGCTCATGTCCATATATTCAAGGCATATTTAACATCAAATTTAATGTTAATTTATGTACATGTTTTTAGTTAATCCAAAAGAATCATATATGATAGTTATTAAGTATATATTTTGATACTTAATAAACACCATTAAATTGGGCATTTATCATCTTAGAAATAACACTTTGTTTTACATTATTAGATATTCAGATTTAAACTTTGGGTTATAAGGTTGATAGAAAGAGTATATTAAAAACTCTTCAATTCATAGGGCATTCACTAGCATCATGTCCAATAAAAAAACTCTTTGATCCATTCATTACTGAAGTTAAAGTATACAACTGGAAGAAACTAAATTGCTCAAGTCCTATGGATTAAATTGTTGTTCCTTAATTTTGGAATCTCAATGAATGCAATGCCTAACATAAGGATAATATGAATGATATTTGGATCAAGAATAATACTATATAACACTCTAGATTGATACACAAAGATATATACCACACATTTATTAAAGATATGTATTTGAAGACAACATGGATATTCAATTTATGAATATTGAGAATCAATTTGTTGACATATTAATAAATCATTAAATCATGATAGGTTTACACTAAGAACAGAAGTACGAGTAAGGTACTTGAACCCTTTTCCATGAGTATGTTATTATGAGTGCATGTTCAACCTTTATTATACCCACTTAAGTACTTCATACCTTCTCGATGCATTATTTTCACTTATGTTGTATGCTTGTATGTGTTTTGTTTTCATGAATGTAGTGTTTTGGTTATTGAAGAGGTAATTTTATGTCAGTATAAGTTAATAGAGAAATTTTAAGAAAACATAGAAACCAAATTAAGACATAATGTATTTAGAATAAAATAATCACATTATACTATTATTATTATATTATATAAATCATGTTATATTATATTTTCCCAATCATACTACATATCAAAATAATCATCATAAAGATTGTTGACAAATATAAATTATATTATTTGATCCATAGCATACCATATGATTGGTTTGGTTTAAACCATCCATAATTAGTCATTAAGATTATCAAAATACACTAATCATATAGTGTGATAGAGCTCAATTTTCCAAAGAGGCCTCATATTTTGCTTCTCTTCAATCATTTTTTCTGTCTTGGGTTTTTTTTTTGAGTGGAAAGTACATGAAATCATGTAAGAGACCACATAATATTGAAGCATTTTCATCCTATCCACAACAATATCTACTATTCAAAACTATGAAGATGTTGCATGTGGGAGGCATTATAGCTCATATATCAATGGCTCATAATTGATGCTTCATAAATTCCTTCTTTACTCTATTTTTTTCTTTTTTTTATAGAACTATTTTTTCAATTCCTCATTTTCATGGACCACTTCAAGCATCTTTTTAGCTTTCAATGAACAATATGATTATTTGTTGGCACAGTCATGTGATCTATAATGTATAGGAGGCAAGTTTGGATATTCGACAGAACTTGTACAACTACCAGTATATATTGAATAATGATGATTTCCCACGTGCTATTAGCATTGATCCTTGTTATAATTGAAAAAATAAACCAAATACTATGTAATTCCTCTCTATAACATCTTCAATTGTCTGTTAGTGCTCTTTTAAAGAACGTTTGTATTATCTAATATGTTTTTTGACATAATATTATTTCCAAAACTGGTGATAGTTGAAATTCAAATAATTTAAAAACTTAGCAATGAAACAAATACTCTCTTAGTGTTATTTATTTGACTCTAAATTATCATAGTTCTTGCTTCAAGTTTTACCCTAATAATAACCTAAGCAAATGCTATTAGGTTAGGTTGTTTTACCTCTTTCATAATATGTAAAGAGTCCCTAATCAAATTTTGGGAAGAAAATCTCAATAAGAAAATTAAAAAGGGTGGGGGTCAATAAGAAAAAGCATATTGAAAAAAATAATTATTTCACTTATCTCATGAGGATTCCAAATAATAGAAACGGGTATTTATTTGGAATACCCCCTCATTGAAGGCCTTTACTAGAGTTGCAAAGAAGACAATTAAACAACTTAAGAATTCACAAAGGACAATACCAATTGCTCAACGAAGTGCATTTCAATCCTCAAGGATTAATTAGGTGGAAAAAGAAATCATTTTTAGAATGGCGATAAAAGAAAATTTTATGATATAACAAGTACTACTCCGCCCATCCAAAAATTTCCCACCAAACATTAGAACTTCTAGTTGGTGATAAAGTTTAATTATAAGGACTCATTGTTTGGGAATATTGTCATCATTTATAGTATTTAATGAACTTGTTCGGTCTACAATCATAGAATTCCCCACCAAAAAAAAAAGGCCTCCATTGATGCTCAGCCATGGATCTCAAATAAGAAAGGAATAAGAAATAAGGAATTAAGACAACCATAGGAATTAGATTCCACAAACCTTAACAAATGAGCTTATCACATGTGACTAGAAAACCAATAAAATTCTTATAGAGTTGTTCCATAGCTTTAATTATAGACTAGAGTATAACAAAGAAGCAAGAGATTGACACCAAAACAACAGGCTATAAATGACCCAACTTTGTGTGTATGTCATTGTTTAGATTTGATTATTTATAGAGCCAAACACAAATGCACAAAAGCATGTTTAATTTTCAATTTTCATCAAGTGTCTAAAAAAACATGAGAATTAATGTATTTTTTCATATAATTTATAGGATTTGTTATTCATATGTTTTAATTATATTCGATAGTTTAAGTTGATGCACCTGAAGAAAAAAAACGACTTTTATTAATGATCATATATTGAGTGAATTAGTGGGATAATATAAGAGAGGTCGAATTCATCTTATTAGTGGGATGATATTATACAAGCATTAATATATATTCATGGAGTAAAAAAAATGTTCAATGTAGTAATCGAATAAAAGGAAAATGAACACTACTAGATGAACCACCTTATTATGATTTTATCATCCAACAGCTACGGTTGTAAATGAACCAATACATTCGATGAACAACTTGAGCTCGACTCGATTAAGGCTCAAACTTTTTTATTCAAATTAGTTAATAAGCAAGTTTGAATAAATTTTAAAAGCTCGAAGCTTAAACAAACTAAATATGAACATAATCAAACTTGTTCATTTATATTCACAAACAAATTTATTTATTGTTCAACAAGTAACTTTTAAATGTACAATATTAAACTCCATAATAACATACATTATATATATTATATATTATTTAAATAAAACTTAATTAGTTAAAATTTAATTAATTATAAATTTAATAATAATATATTATTATATTAATAATATTTTTAATTTAATTAATAATTATATATTTATTTTATTAATTAGTGAATTATAATTTAGAAAGACATTCACAATCTTAAAAAAAAAAAATTCACATTAAATTAGAATACAATTACAACCATCACACTACAACTACTAATATTAATATGGATTACCTTATTACTATTACTTTCTTATTAATATAATTATGCAAATAATTATCCCTATTACTTCTCGCATCAATTTATTTCTTCCGCTTATAAAATTTAAACTAGTGTAGTCATATTGATAAGAATTATATAACTAATTAGTAAAATTCAAATATTATAGAATTCATAATCGATAATTTACTAAGTTCAATTAAAATTGCAATATTATTTATTAAATTTTTTAAAATGAAAATGAAAATCTAAATTCCAGTCTAAATTTTTTGCTTATTTAAATATTAGCACAAATCAAATTCACATTAAAAGAAATAAGCACATCAAACTTAAATAAAGTTCAACATAAGCTCAAGCCAAATATGAACAATTTATAATTATATCATACCAACTCCGAAAAATAAAGCTCGCTAAGCTGGCTTGATTACAGCCCTACCAACAGCACTCAACAACAAAATCTTGTAGCATTAAGAAATTTGTGAAGCTTTAATTTTGTTCAAATTTTTGTTACATTCAACAAAATTATAATAGATAAGACTTTTTGGCCAATCACCATTCCTGCTTTCCAAGGAACAAAACTTGAAATAAAAAAAATATTAGCCGCCTCTGACATTTAAAAAATGAAATTTCACGAGAAAAATATTTTAGAAAAACAAGTTGCCCATTCTACTTCTAGGCTCCGTTTCGGGCTCTTATTTCGAGTTGCGCGGCCCCAAATCACGAAGAGGAGAAAAAAATTATCTTTTGAATGCCGCGTTTGGGGCCTCCCGCGGCTAAAATAGGTGAAATGTTGGTCGCAGGATTGACCCTACGGCCTCACGTTACCGATCGGCTTTGCCCTTTTTGCCCCGCGCTTCCTAGCAAAGCTCTGGAAGCCGCCCCACCATGTCTCCCCTTTTTTCTTACACTCAACCGGGACGAGGCTTCCTCTCCTCCTTCCCGACGCCTTCGATTGCCCCGCATCATTTTCCTCTCTCCGAAGGTCTCACATATTTCATTCTAACATATCCGATCGGCTCCCTCTTCTGCCCCCTTAAGGAAAAAAAAAAACCGCTCTCTTTTCTGCTCCTCACATAACTCGACAGGGTAATCCTCTCCATTCTCTGAGCATTTGAGGGTATGACTTCAATCCCTTAGCTTTTTTATATTTATGTTTTCTTGGTGGATCCTCTTCTTGTTACCACCGAATCGCAATTTTTTTTTTTTTGGTAAGTGTTTTATAAGAACGATAGCTTCTCTGTTAGTTTACTGTTTAGAGCCATTTAGCATCGAACTTTTGGTTCCTTTCAATAATTGTGAATCAGAATGTCCAGCAATTAATGCTAAAATTTGTTCAGTTAAGATTATTTAAGGGCAGTTTGGATTTGTTCTTTCTTCTTCCAATCATCTAAAACTTGATGCATATGTGCTAAATCATATGTTTCAATGATGTGCAGGGTTGGAAAGAATGTTTTGATGCTTGCTTGTGATTTGTGTAGTTCTAGCAAGATATGGAAGTTTGGCTTTAAAAAAAATGGTGATTATGACCAATTTGTTTTTTTTTTCCTGATGTCTATGATTAAGATTGGATTAAAAACAACATTACGATCAGGTGAAAACTGTAAAAGCTGCTGGGTGTATGATTATGTGAAACTAACTTGTGTTAAGGATTTCCGTAAACATAACTTCATCATCTTCTAAGCTTTGTTAAAGTGCTGTTGAAACTAAGGTTAGTTGAATAAGTCTTTATGAACATATGCAAATTATGACAAAAGTTCAAGATAGCCCCATAGAAGTTCTGAACGCTTCTTTTAAGTTGGAGGCTATTGGAATATGCGCAACTGTTTTGGATAACCTAGTCCCGTAAAAAGTTCAAGATAGTTCAATTGTAGATGTACAATTGCATGCTAATTCAATTGAGCATCTATTTACCTTTGAGAATGTATAATCATAGTATGAAACTTTTGATCCTCCTGCACATAAAATTATTGTGACAAATTTCAAGTATTCCACTAGAAGTGGATTAAAATTGCTTGCAGGCTTGTAGATTTAGAAATGAATGCTAATCCAGTTGCTATTCTATTTACTTTCGACTGGGAGGAAAGTTCAAATGAATTTGAAGATATTCAATTACTTGCCTTATTTGAATTTGCCTACATCTATTATCATAACTGAAAATAATAGAACATTAAAGGAGCTATTACCAAAATGAAGGTTTGCCTAAGAAGTTTAAAAAATATAGATGTTACAACCTTTTTTAAACAGTTTTATCAAACAGATGCCGCATCGTGATCATTTTTCCAGAAACAGAGGCTCACAGTTGTTTTCACGCAGCTGCACCAAACAAGTAGTCAGCTTCCCCGCAGCTGCAGCTGCCCCAAACAGAGCCTTAATCCAATGAAATGATACTTCATGTAAAGGTGATAACAATAGCATATGAACGCAAACTTGACAAATTAATTAAAAATAAATAAAAAAAATAAGACAAATCTTGAAACGCGTAGTATCTGCATATGCTTTCCACTTCTTTTCCATTATATAACATAAATTAAATAATGAAATGCAATAAAATATCTCAAGAACAATGCATACCTGCAAAAACAAACACAAGGCTATAGAAGGGAGAACGGAAAACAAAACAGGAAAGTGCTTCACAAAGTGTTCTACAGACAGATTAAAAGGAGAAGATTAAGAACAAACGGACCCATTCTCGAGTTCTCACTAACTTTGACGATCGACATTACATTGAATGAAGGGCCAGGTCTCTAAATGAAGAATAAAGGGATGGGCTGTTTCTCTATTACCTTTCTTTTTGGCAGGAATATAAATTATTTGTCATAGAAATGCAGAAAGCAGCTTGCTTTTACATGCTTTGGCACCAGGGGGGGAAGAACTCAGGAACAAATAGGTTTTGAATAACGCAGTAAGAATCTTGTGCTATGCAATAGTTGGCTGAAATTAATGCAGCCAGAGTGCTGGTAGTATCCAATGGAAATAACTGTCTGGAGCAGCTTTGGCCAAGCATTCTACTTGTAGCTGTGTCAAAAAAACCTACATATGGAGCACATCATAAGATTTATAAACTTGTTATGAACGGTTTTGGGGAATTAAAAGCCTTGCTTTATACTCCTTAAGAAAAGAAAGCTACTAAAGTGCATCTCCTGTGATCAAGGTATTTCAGCAATAGTTTATTACTATCATTTGCAGTAGTAAAAGAAAAGAAAAAGACGAGACTTTTAGGGAAAAAAACCTAATAAGCTACATCAATGTTTCAATCAAATTAAATACATTAATGCAAGTTGCTTAGCTGAAAAATGGATGCTAAATAAATAAGATGAAGCAAATCTTTTGAGTTTGTTTGGCCATAAAGGTATGGTAATCCCTAAGATACCAAACCAACTTTTTAATTCATACATACACCCCTACAAAATAAATGTAACCTCATTTATCTATATTTTATTTTGTAGGGGTGAAGACGTCTTGCTAGTATAGCTATGTTTGAAAATCGCATGGCTTTACTAGATGGGTCCACGAACAAATGCATATTGAAAATCAACCATAAAGTATGTATGATCTCAGCCTGACCAAGGAGAGGGAATAACTCGGGCTAATCCAGAAGTTGATCAAAAATAGTTTTATAGAATGGGGCTAGGAGAGAAATGTGGCCCTTCATTGTATTCAGTTCTGCAGGTCATGGGATGGGGCATGATGACATTTCTAACTTCTCCTAATTTAAGAATACTTTAATAGATTAGTGTGCACTATCACACAAATACTAAAGCATATGCTTCATAGGGAAATTTTCAAAACATGGGCAATTTAAAAAAAAGGTGTAGTAAGTCCTCTGGACATTAAAAGACCACATTCTTTCAACTATATGTAGTGACTACAGCAGCTTTCCTCCCACAAGGATGCAAATGTACAATTTGTCCATAGAGAAATTTTCCCACTTATACTGAAAAGAATTGTAGACCCATGAAATGCCTTAACAAAGCAGATGCCTTACTGCATAGTCAACAGAAAGTGTGGTACTAAACATAAATAAACATTAATCTACTTGAACCTACAGACATGATATCACATGATATTTCACAGAATCAGGGTTACACTACCTTAGCTTCGATTTTTATTTCTACTGGTAATTTTAAAGAACTTGAATAAAAGGTTCTGACCATGTTAATAACAATCATTCACATGTTAGCCATTGCAGAGTTTTGTTGTAAGAAGGGGAAAAGTAAATATGATGTGATTGAATTTACATCTATCATGATTGCCTTGGAACAAAGTAGACCATACACCATGTCATAATATAATAGTTTTCTTTCATATATAAAACCCCGGCAAACAAATTTCACAGCATATATCCACTAACAAAATAAATAGATGCAAAAAAATTAGAAGCGCTCCTCACTTCAGAATCAAAAAGGAGCCTCAGCAGCTTCATCCCAGACATCTCCACTCCCAATTGAGGCATCTTCGCCATCTTCTTCCATTGATAACCTGATATATTCCCTATGAGCAAAGCGATCCCACTCTGTCAATGTTGGATTTTCACGCTCCTGCAAAAACATTGAAAAAATTTTGTTTGCATGAAAAGCAGAAGGGATCAGAATCCCAGTTTCTGAATTTGGATAAAAAAATTTCAAAAACAGCACATAAGAAATTTACCTGCCGAATAAGAAATGGATCACGAGTTTCGAATGCCATGAACTTGTTAAGATTGAAGAGAATATTAAAAATGTTTCCAGACAGTTTGCAGCCTTTCAAATCTCGAAGAGTTAAGTAACTCTCATTCTGCACACAAGTTTTTTCTCAGGGACCACAAAGTTGGTATTTGACAAAAATTAGGATATCATTCACACACAAAAAAAAAAAGATCAGGATGATTGCAATTGAGGTTAATATCTAGGAGAAAGTAACCTCTGGAGCAATCATGTCAACCATCTGACACAAAATATCCTCAAATAGCACAGGTTCCTGTGCCATGCACTCCATGCGATGCAGCTGCTCATCGTAGAAGAATTGCATCTCATTAGGCGTAAGAATGCCATTTCCATCCAAATCTATGCACTTGAACCTGGTAAGAAGAACAAAACATAATAATAAATTAACTTAACTGATGAAAATCATCCTCAAGATGACAAGCATTTTCATAGTATTCATTAGATATAATAGATGACAGATATTTACCGTCTATCCATGCCGTAATTATTCAACTACCCTAAAAAGGTTGGTGTCCAATCTTTCCAAGTGGATTGTATCAATAATTAGAGAAATCAATGGGTGTTTTATAGTAATGCTGTGTAGCCTAATTACAGTGTAGGTTTAAAAAAAGTAAAAGCGTGACAATCATTTAATCACCTTCAAGATTATTACGTTGCAATAAAACTGCTTAAAATTTCCAAATAGTTTGATGTCTGTTAAATTTGAATGGCAAATGTGAATAGATTGATAGAAGTGTACTAGAGATCAGCAAACACGAGGAACAATATTAATTTGATAGATATAATAAGAGTAAAAATCATCTTTTGTTCATGCTACTCATCCAGATAAAAGCGATCATAAGGTCCCTAATATATTCTTCACAACCATCTTGATATTTAGATTAGGATAGGATTAGAGATTACTATTTGGTAGAGAATTGAACGAGGAAACAGGAAAAGAGACTCAGACTGCCCTCCTTAGAAGAGAAACTCAATGGGCCTGCTAGAGAGAAGAGAAAAGGTAGAAATGACTCCGGTTCTAGACTTGTGGAGAATCAATCAGAGTACAAAAAGAGATGGAAAAGGAGTATGATCAAAAAAATCAAATTTTATTCATGCATACAAATACTTAAATGATCCCCTTAAATAGAAAATGAAATAAATTTCAAGAAAAAAATTCAAATTTTAAATTAATTTAAAAATAGGAACTAAACAAATAAAATAGATAACCAATCACTAAAAATTATAAAATGAAATACAAATTCATTTAATCTTTATTAATGTGGATGGTCAAGCTAGGAAGTAAAGTTAATTGTTCAACATTCTCCATGGATATACATTTAATGCTTGTTTTTAGGATATTCAAATTTGAATTCGCTTTTTAGCGGCCAACCAAAGTTTCAATCATGAATAAGAATTGAGTTTATCAGCTTGGTGAGGAATATTCTTCCGAGCTTTTGAATATTTCTGGGAACCTTATCAAAATCCAAAGAAAGCTGTTAAAGCATATAAAAGCTGTTCAAAACTCAAATTCATTGAGAAGTTATGAGGTCGGAATTATTTTCTTAAGCATACGCAAGCATATTTTATTATTTGATTTGGTGATAATAAATCTTGTTTGGCGGTTTAATGGTTTGCTAAGTACTCTTTATAAATTAATCAATTCACAGCAATTATGTATACAAATTTTAAAGTTAATTAAGCAATTGGAGCATAGTCTACGTCGAGGATGAATATCAAAGTAACCATTATAAGAAAACTCAAATGCATGCCGTTAGGTTCATAAGAACTCCAAGGTTGTTTTAATATATGTTTGAAGTGTCAATAGCTTTTCAATACATTGGATAGAGGTAGAACATTAACAAAGCCTCAAATGATGATTTACATGCAACAACAACAACAACAACAAAGCCTTAATCCCACTACGTGGGGTCGGCTACATAAATCCTTTTTCTCCATTAAGTCCTATTTAGTGTCATATTTTCATTTAGTTCTAATAAATTACGATCATTTTTATACAATAAACCTAAATCTTCCTAAGTCTACCTACCTTTCTTAATAAAAGTCAAATCTAATCTAATCGGATCATCAGATGGTCGAAGTTTAATTTAACCAAACCATCTAAGACGACTCTCTAATTTTGTTTGTCACTGGAGCTACCAACCCAATCAAATGATGATTAATATAAGTCTAAAAAATTAATTTAAAAAGCGTTTCAGAGCATAAAAGCCATAGGATGATAATTCACATAATGGATTTTTGCACACAAGAATCAAAATCTATTTAAAATGCCTAATAATGCAATACAAAAAATTTGTCCCAAAATATATTTAAATCATGACGGCATGTATTCAAGAAAATTTAGTTTCAATTCAATCAAAAATTTCAATAAATAGATAATAATAATAATAATTACAAATGTTCAAAATTACATCTAAAAAAATATCACAATTGAATCGAAAACATCGTTTACACTCAAAATCATATATAGGTTCATTGAATTCACACATATTGCAAAATAACCATTTTTCCAAATTTCCTAATTAGCTTTTTTAATTGGTATGAGTTGCTATTCATTTCGACATTCAAGAAAAAAAAAAGTAATACTCGATTTTCTTCAGGCTAGAACAAGCATATTAGGTTTACATGTTGCATGCCAAGCTGATACAGGAGGGGAAAGCCCAAACCACAAAATAAACACAATATTGTTGCTACACTGAAAGAGCCTACAAACACGACAATTGAAAAGCAGTAAATATCGACAAACAAACACAAAATACATAAACAATAAAAGATAACCACAGGAGAAGACGAGGACGGAGACTGCCTGGCGGTGGCATGAGAGGGTTGTGGTGGCAGCAACAATAGGAGAGGGCTATGATGGTCGAGGGAGTGTTGGACAGTCGCTGGGAAAAGCAGAAGGGCTGCGATGGATGGGAAGAGTGTTGGATAGCTATGGGGGAAAAGCAGGTGGGCTGCGGTGGTTGGAAGAGTGTTGGATAGTTGCGGGGGAAGAGCAGGAGGAGTTGCAATGGCTAGAAGAGGACAAGTCGGTGATTGGCAGTGGGAAGGAAGGAGCAGCGGTAGCTGAAATGATGGAACTGTAGAAGGAAAACAGATGTATGGTAAGATAAATGTCTCATCAGGGTCGAGCTACAGCCAGAGCACCCCTCAGACCTTTGGAGAAGGTCAACACCTAAAACGAGGGACAATCAGAGCACTTCATCGACTTCAGATACAGCTCTTGAAAGGGAAAACCAAACGCCGACAGTAGTCCGCACAATGCTGATATCAGAAATAACATAAGATGTAACTTTAAGACCAAAAAACACATATAAATAAAAGTGGGATGAACGAAAAAAGAAAATACGGTGGAAAATATCCCGCCTAATGAAAAGAAGGGAGGGGTCGGTTCAGCCCCTTCTCTCAACTGAACTGGTTTGAGGCCACTACCTTCCAGAACGGCAACCAAATTTTTTTATTTCTTTCGTTTAATTTTTTTCTTTTTTCTTTCTTTGTTCCTTCTTTTATTTCCATCCAAGATCTCGAACCGTCAACCATGCCACTAAGGACATCTATGCTTGAGCTTACCCGGGACGAGATAAGGCAAGAGCTCCACCATCTTCCGCGAAGGCTTATGAATATTAAAGAGCAATTCCAGAGGGAGATTACCCTCAACCGTGACCTAAAAGGTTGAAGAGAAAAACGAGAAAATATAACGATGAAGCAGGAAACACAGCGTCAGTTCCTACCAACTTACTACCGTCAAAAGTTGCAACTCCTAGATTCTTAAGTGGAGAAACCGCAGCACCAAGCGACCACCCTGATTTGTATCCAGTGAAACTAATCTGCAAGTCTGTCACAGCCAGAAAATATGGCAATTGCCACAGATTTGGACATGTTGAAGTGGAATACACAACCAAAGAAATGATCTACTTTGTCGAGCAGGGCATCATTGAAAAGTTGGGTGAAGACACCGCAAGCACTGAAGAGCGGTTTGAACGAGAATTTTCATTCAATGTGCTTCCCCCATGGAAATCCCTTGTTCGTGGATACATTCAATGTCTTTCCTCCATGTGATCAAAAGGAACATGAGACTTTTGATGAGATTGTGGTTCATGTCCTCCTAGAAAATGGAGAACTTCTTGTTGAGACATAAAAATCACGAAAGCAAGGTGTCAGAATTTAAAATTTCAATGGAAGGTCTTCGTGACGTCCAACTGATAGCATCACGGGCTGCTACACTTCCAGCCCTCGCCCCTCGTGTTCCATATGAAGAGACGACGGGCAAGTGTGAAGCTCTTGTTATTGGAACGCAGCGGAAGATGTCAGTTCTCCAAAACTTCAAGAGCCAGAGGGAAGACCTGGAAGATAATAAGAATCACCATCAATCAAACTCTTGCAAACCCTCAATCTCGTTGAGGCCCAACTTGACATAGGCGAGAAGCATATAAGATATTTTCAAAATTTGGCTCGGAAGCACCTACGTCTCTAACTCGGACATTGCCAAATTAGAACAAATCGATAAGGAGGCATGCTTACAAGTGGGAAAAACACCTTAATTTTTTTGGTAGACAGTGTAGTCGCCAGCGGGACCCAATGGTGGCTGAAAACGAAACAAAAGCTTTGATCTATGACGTCAAAGCTCCCCCAACCCCGGAAGGCTAACATGGGGCTCGGAGGAGGACCGATCGGTCCTCAAGGGAGGGGGGCTGCCGCCCCCTCCATCCTTTTCCCTCATTTCTTTTTTCCTTTTTTTCCCCTTTTCCTCCTTTCAATTTTCCTTCCTTTCCTTCTTTCTTATTTTCCTTTCTAAGACTTGCCTATTTTAAAAACTTTCCTAAAATTGAAATCTAATTTTTATTATCCCTGTTATCCTTAAATCCTTTCTCATTTTAAATTGTTTCTTATTTTAAACATTTCATAAAATTTAAAATTATAATTATATTTTATTCTCCGTTCTTATTCTAAATCATTTCTTATTTTAAATCCTTTCATAGAGCTAAAAACACATAAATAGAAGTGGGATGAGCGAGAAATGAAAATAAAAAAGCGGTAAATTTCCCGCCTAATAAAAAGGGTGAGGGGTCGGTTTAGCCCCTTCTCTCCACTGAACCGGTTCGGATCAAACCGATTCAGATTTTGGAGGAAAACCCCTTGTGTCACAAGTGCTCATTAAATAATTGAAACTGATGCTTTTTTTTTAGTAGAGGCTGATGTTTCCAACATGTAATTCATTTTGATGTCCATTGTGAGTTTGTCACAAGCACATGCAAAAATTAATGGGTGGGTTGTTGCACACTCACACACATTAGCCTGGTTTCTTCTCAACTCCCAAAAGTGTTCGTCACCTTGGTGACTATCTCATGCATTATACCCTCCCTCCTTTCCTCTTTTATCTATCTTAATCTTGGAGTTAACTTTGTGTATTCCCTCCCAACTTCTCTCCCTTATTATTTATATCTTAAGACCCAAGTTAATTTTGTGTATTTTTTTTTTTTAATTTTACATTTAGTCATAACTTTCATTTTGAAGAATATGGTAAAATCACAACCAATTTCAAAGATTGCATGTGAGAGTCAAAGGTGAAGTGTTCAAGTCAGGTCCAAAGTTCCATAACCATTGCTTAGCATAATTTCTAATAAAAGGGGTTGAATACTTGATATTAGAGGGTTGCACTCGCTCGAAAAAGTGTGTTGGTCTTGAATTTCTTTGCTATCAAGGAGTTTCAAGGTAAAACTTTGTTTAGTGGGAATTAGTGAAATGTTGGCTAAGTGTGAATGCAAGCTTTGGGATTGGACAAACCAAAAGAATATCGAAGTGTTCTTAGTTGCCATATAGATTGGCTTTTATTTTCATGCACTTAAAAGTAAGAATTTCATTAGTTAAATTTTATAATTGTTTTGTAGATTGCTACAATTGTTATGGTGCTAACTTATCTCATTTGTGTTTTGAGTTTTGGTTGCTTGCAGTTCGCATTTATATTAAATCAAAATTACATTATACTTTTGAATTTAGTTTACTTCTCTTTTTGTGCACAAATGTTTATATATAGTAAATTGTCATTTTTATTTTATTTGTGGTAAATTGAAAAGCATAAAAAGCCTAGTTGCGCGAAACATTTACCACGTGCTTGACCATCAAAACTCATACATTCTGCCAACTTTTAAATGAAAACCATATGATCATTTGCATTGTTTCATATGTAGGATTGAACTCATTACTTAACTAGTTGCAATCTAATACTTTTGAGTTTTGGGAGGTTTAACATACACTCATTGTATTAGCTTATTCAAAAGAAGTAAATCATTTCATCTACAATAATATAGTTTGTGAGTGAATTAGATCTAGTTGTTCACTTCACATCAGCTTTAGCTTTCACAGCATCATTTAGATTGCATGTGAGGGAATTGACTTGTGATAATTCTAAGAGAAAATTTTGAAGTGCACATTACCCAATCGAGTCACTTGCTTCCATTAATGTTTTTCGTGAGGGATTTGAAATTTCCGAAATGAATTTTAAAAGTTCCAACTGCACAATGAATTGCCCTCTTAGCGCGCCTTCAACTCACTTCTTAGACTAATCTTAACATCACATTTCTGTCACACCCAACTTGGCCACCAGAGACTTCTTTACCACTTAGCACTAGGATACATGCATTAAAAGTCGACCTTATGACAAGTTTATAAAATCTCCCTTTATTTGTCAATGATAGTGCTCTCAAGGCATTTTTCAATTTTAGCACCCAATGTCAATTTTAATAGTTACATCCTCAATTAGATGCTAAATTACCTATGTAATAAATTTAAAGCACCTAAAATTATCAAGCGTTAGGTATTATTCAATCTCCAGTATTGATGAATAGCACATAATATCATATGAATTGAATATCATATCAAATTAAATGAGAAGATTTTTTCTCAGCTATCTATACTTTAATGTCATTTTGTAAGCACCAAAATCTCTTCTATAGTGGATCTTTTTAGAATAAACCAAATTATTCTTTGATAATGACAATTGTTTAAGTCTCATTACTCCATTCATAGCTTCAGTTTCATTTCGTTTCGACATTAAACCTTCCTTTTTGCCAGAAAAATAGTCATAAAAAAGCAGTCTGTTTAAATGGAGAAAAAGAGAAAAAAATTCCCCTACTTTTCTTAAATTTGCTTAAAAGAATAACTTTATTTGAAATTATAGCTAAGAATGCAGCTTTGAAAAGCTTAGACAATAAAAGTAGAACAGCTAAAGCCATGCCAAATAAAGCCTTCATTATATCACTAGTAAACATTGTCATTGTTGGGTCTCAAGCCCTGTATGCGAAAAATAGAGGGTTGTCTAGCTGACAGCCAGTATAAATTTTTTGTCGAAAAATCGTGACATGAATCATTTAAATCATTGTGTAAATGCTAGATCATCCTCTAAAAGAAATGTGTTATAAACACGAATACAATGAAAACTATGCCAGGGTTGCTACACTGGCGCCTAACAACAACAACAACAACAACAAATTTTTTGTCGGCTACATGAATCTTTTTTCTCCATTGCGTCCTATTTAGTGTCATATTTTCATTTAGTTCTAGTAAATTAAGATCGTTTTTAATACAATAAGCCCAAGTCTTCCTAGGTCTACCTCTGCCTTTCTTCACACAAGTCGAATCTAAAACATCTACTCTCCTAATTGGATCAACAGATGGTCGACGTTTAATGTGACCAAACCATCTAAGACAACTTTCTCTAATTTTGTCTGTCACGGGGGCTACACTAACCCTATCACGAATACATTCATTTCGCATTTTGTCTCTAAGTGTAAAGCCACTCATCCACTTAATCATTCTCATCTCGGCAACACTTAACTTATTACTATGTTTCTCTTTTAAAGGCCAACATTCAACGCCATAGATTATTGCAGTTCTCACCACCGTCTTATAAAATTTTTCTTTCAGTCTTAGCGGTACTTTTCTATCAGACAAAAGGCCCGAAGCATTCCTCCACTTCAACCAACCAACTTGAATTCTACTATTAACATCCCCATCTATATCACCATCGCTTTGGACAACGGACCAAAGATATCTAAATCGTTCACACCTTTTAATAATTTGATCACCCAAAGTCACACTTCTGTCATTAGAGCTATTACTACTAAAATTATTTTCCATGAATTCAGTTTTAGTTCTACTTAAACGAAGGCCTTTAGACTCCAATGTAGACCTCCATAATTCAAGTTTTTCCTGTGTTTTTTCTGTTGTTTTATCCACGAGAAGAATATCATCAGCAAAAAGTATACACCAAGGTACATCCTCCTGTAGATGTCCAGTAAGACCATCCATAACTAAAGCAAAAAGATATGGGCTTAAAGCCGATCCCTAATGTAATCCAACAGAAATAGGAAAATATTTTGTCAATCCTCCTTCAATTTGAACACAAGTAACAACTCTAGTATACATATCTTTAATGACTTGAATATAAGTCATATCAACACATTTCTTCTCGAGAACTCTCCAAAGGATATCTCTTGGAACTTTATCGTAAGCTTTTTCTAAATCAATAAAAATCAAATGTAGATTCTCCTTATTATCTCTGAACTTCTCCATCAAACCTCTCAATAAATGTATAGCTTCCATAGTAGACTTGCCCGGCATAAATCCAAATTGATTAATAGAAAATTTTGAGATGCGTCTTAACCTATGTTCAATTACTCTCTCCAATAATTTTAAAGTATGACACATCAACTTAATTTCTCTATAATTTGCACACTCTTGTGCATCCCCTTTATTGTTAAAAATGGGGACCAAAATAGTCTTCCTCCACTCCTCAGGCATCTTTTTAGTTTTTAAAATAATATCAAAGAGTTTAGTAAGCCAAGAAACTCTCAAATCTCCCAAATATTTCCACACTTCAATTGGGATATCATCAGGTCCTACAGACTTTCCACCCTTGGTTTTCTTTAAAGTCTCCTCAACTTCTTTTTTGCTAATGCGACGGTAAAAATGAAACGTTTTATTATTATTCACGATATTAAAATCACTAAAGTCGATCGTATTTTCAGAAACTTCATTAAAAAGTTTATCAAAGTAACTCTCCCACCTATGTTGAATATCTTTTTCTAAGAAAAGTACTTTTTGAGTTTCATCATTAATACACTTTACTTGTGTTAAATCTTTACTTTTCTTTTCTCTTTGTTTGGCTAGTTTATACATATATTTTTCACCCTCCTTAGTATCTAATCTATTATAAAGATAATTAAAAGCAGAATTTTTAGCGTCACAGATTGTTCTTTTAGACTCCCTGCGGGCCGTTTGATATTTTTTCCAGTTCTCTAAGCTTTTACATTTAAACCAATTTTTATAACATAATTTCTTATATTTTATCTTTTCTTGCACATTATTATTTCACCACCAACTATTTTTATTTGTAAATACTTTTTTTTTTATTCTCCAAGCATATTTTTTGCTACTTGTTTAATAGTGTTTGTTACTTTATCTCACATCACATTTGCTTCTTCATGAATATCCCAAATTTTGAAATCTTGAATTTTACTCAAAAAAATAATTTTATTTGTCTTTTAAGTTTCTCTATCTAATTATGCAATGATGAGTCCTAGTATTTTTTTATTTTACAACTCTTAATTTTAAAATCTAAAACTAATAAACGATGTTGGGTACTTAAATTTTCACTTGGAATGACCTTATAATCTTTACAATCGCGACAATCCATTCTCATAAGAAAATAATTAATTTGTGTTTTATTAGATCCACTTTTATAAGTAATAAGATGTTCATTTCTTTTCTTGAATAAAATAGTAGTAATAACAAAATCATACGCTAAAGTAAAATTTAAAATAGCTCTACCTTCTTCATTAGTTACTCCAAAACCGTAGCCACCATGAATACTTCTGAAATCTTCTATCACTCTACCGACATGTCCATGAAACTAATATTGTGTTAAATAACTAGAGATTCCCAAATTATGGACATATGCAAACAAAAAAGTTAGTCAATGAAAATAATACTATGATAAAATCTTGAAATATAGGTATTCTCATAAGTAAATTAATGAAATTAATAGATATTATTATTCATAGGAAAATAAATATTTTATGCATTCAAGAAACTTAATGGGTTGGAGAAAAGGCCAAGGAGATTAGAAGTTTAGGTTAAACTTTGGTATTCAATTAAAAGTTGGTGTAAGTGTAATTATAGAAAAGAATTTAAAAAAATAATGTTGTAAAAACTAATAGCATTGGAGATAGAATTATAACCATAATGATTATTATTGATACTAAGATGCTTTATATTATAAGTGCCTATGCTCAAGTGAATTTAAATATATGTTCAAAAAAAACTTGAAATGACCTAGAATAATTAATACAAATAATGCCTATGGAAAAAAGAAATTTTATTGAAGGATATTTAAATAAATATTTTAGCAAAGTGGGAGAATATTTTAGAAATAGTTATTGTGGCTACTGTTTTAGAGTGAATAATGAAGAAGGTAAAGTCATATTGGATTTTGTTTTAATTTATGATTATGTTATTGCTAATATTTTATTTAAGAAAATAGATGAGCATATTATCACTCATAATAACGGATTTAATAAAACATAAATTGATTATTTTTAAAGAGAAAAAGGGATCAACGAGATTATAAAAATTGTAAGGTCATTACAAGTGAAAATTAAGTACGCAACATCAATTATTAGTTTTGAATTTTAAAATGAAGTGTTGAAAGTTAAAAAGTATAATGAAATATTATCACAAAATTAGATATAGGCATTTAAAAAACAATAAAATTATTTTTATGAGTAAACTTCAAGATCTTAAGATTTAGGATATTTGTGAAGAATTAATGCTATGTGGGATAAAAAAATTAAGCACTATTAAACAAGTGGCACAAAAATATACTTTAAGAATCAAAAGGAAAAGTTTTTATAAATATATATAGTTGGTGGTGGAATAATAATGCAAGAAAAGATAAAATATAAGATATTTTGTTACAAACATTTTTTAAATGTAAATACTTAGATAATTGAAAAAATATAAGGTGGACCATAGGGAGTCCAAGAGAACAATTTTTCACGCTAAGAACTTTATTTTTATTGATCGTCATAGTAGATTAGATATTAAAGATAGTGAAAGATAAGAGATGAGAAAAGTAAAGTTTTAATTGAAGTGTTGTCAAGATAAAAATTAAAAAGTGATTTTCTTGGATGAGGATATTCAACATAAATGGGTGAGATGTTTTGATAAGCTTTTCAATGAAGATTTTGAAAATGTGATCAACTTTCATGATCTTATTATTGTTTTTTTTTTTTCACTGTCGCACGAGCAAAAAGAAAGTTGAGAGTGTAAACATAATAAAGGATGGAAAATCAACAGCATTTGAGGTATCCCAATGGAAATATGAAAATATTAGAAGACTTGAAGTTATTTTGCTTACTAAACTTTTTAATACAACAACAACAAGATTTTATCCCATTAAGTGGGAACGGCTACATGCGTGTAAATATGAAAGTTTTGGTGTGAGATTTGTAAATCCATAAGAATTGCATGATACGTATGTAAATTTCCCTTTAAAGAATTGCTAAGAGGTTAAAAAATCACTTAGATTACGCAAATCAAGATGTTGAATCTTATGAAAAAGTGCTAGATGAAAGTAAGAGAATGCATAGATTATATAAGAAAATTACACCACCTAAGAAAAAGACAACTCAAAGAAATATGGAGAAAATGGTAGGGATGAGCTCTTACTTCAGTTCCCAACAAGATCAATCCAAAAGTGAAATTAATTTTTTTCTCATATGAAAATAGAGCTTGAATGCTAATGGATATTTGCTTGAAATTTGGATAAATATAGAAATAATGATTTTCAAGCAAATCCTTCTCTAGTCTCTGCGAAAGAACACAAAAAATACAGAATGTTTAGATATTATTAAATATTTTTATGAGAATCGAATTCTGTTTATTGTGGTTAAGAGTACTTTGTAGGTCAATATGCTTTGCTCTATTAGGAATTACAAGTGAGGATTAGATTTTTCTGCCAGGTGTGAGCTACAAACATGAATATTAAATGAGGCGAATAGAACAATGACAAGAATGGTTGGTGAAAGAAAAAGAAGTCGATTTAGAGAGTAGCTACTATAAAGTCAGATAATTTGCCAAATATTATACAAAGAAGTATTATAAATTTGTTTTCTAACAAACCTCTATGAGCTACTTTTCAAAGTAGGTTGATATATTAGTCTTTATAAAAGATAAAAAATCGCTAATTAAAATGCTTGATAAGATTATTGAGCAGAAGAGAGCTTAATTGCTCAACTTTATAGATAATCTTAGTGTTTATAAAGATGCAGGGAAGATGCTAATGGAAAAAAAAAAGATTTATTGTTCATGTGTTGCATATTATCTTAATTTAATAGTTGAATTGTTGAGATAATTTCCACAACATAATCTATTTTGGCCAAAATAAAAATAATATGTTAATTTAATTACAACTATTAATGGGTATTAAAGTTGATGAGAAAATTCACAGATGAAAATTTTATCCAACTGACAGTTACAAGATATACCAAGACTTACATGACCGTGCAAAAATTTAAGAACAATTTTTTTCTTCTGAAGAGTGTATTAAAAATTCTTGGTTAGAAAAAATCATAAGGAAAGAAAATGAAAAAAATTATTAGGAAAGATGATTCTTGTTGACGTAGTGTTAATTTAGTTCTGAAGATCGCTGGACCTTTAATAAAAATATTACAAATGGATGATGGTGAGAGGAATTCGACTATGGGTTTATCTATAAAGCTATAAACGAAGTAAAGAATAAAGTAACAAGAGGTTAAAAAGGACAAGCAGCTTAAAAAGATATATGAAAAATTACTCATAAAAAATGGAATTGTCAACAACATCGCATTTGCATACTGCTACGTATTACCTGAACCCCAAATTTTATTATGATAAGGACTTACATGTGAATAAGAGTGTTAAAATTGGTTCGCATGCATGCATAAAAAGAGTTTTGCTTCAGGCTGACTATCTTAAAGCTAATGATCAATTTCATGATTTTCATTTGAAGAATGAAATCTTTCGATTTATAAGAGCTCAAGCATGCTTACCTAGTATGTTAGATTCACCTATAATTTTAAATCTAAAAGTTCATGACTTACATCTAAGCTTCCTGTCATAATATAGATTAATAATTTTATTTCATCTTATTCTAGAATATTGGTGGGCACAATTTGGACATGACCTACATTACGGTGAACGTTCTTAAGCTTGTTTAACAATCGTTTGCAACGTGTAATTAGAGCTTATTCAACCAATTATAAACGAAGAGAAAGAATCAATTAACTACAAGGCCAAATGAACAATTTAATTTATGTTATGTCTAATAAAAAATTAAAAGAAAGACATCTAGAATTGGTAGTGATAGAATGGTTCATTTGATTGTTAATGATATACTTTTTGATGATGAATGAATAACTACAAAAAAACAAGAAAGAATATGACTATTAATATGAAGGAATAACTTTTAATAAAAATGAGAATGAAGATATGAATGCTAACATTGAAAGAGATCAAAGGGATATTAAATTTGAAGTAGTTTCTAATTCGTAACCACTTAAAAGAAAAAATCAAAATGGGGCTGATGCTTCCAAAAACTAAATAGATAATTTAAGTATGACAGATTACTTAGTTTTGTTACAAATTTGTTAATTTATTTTCGATTATAATGAATTAAATATTAATTGATAAAGAGAGTAAGATAAAAGAATGTAGTAATTGAAAAATATTTTTAAGATGATGAGATAGAATGGGAGGAAGATGGAGTTATTATACATGACGAACCACTGTGGCTAGGATCCTTGTGATACAATAATTTTTAAGTGGGTATTTACTTTAAAACTTGCTTCAAACTTTTGTTTTATATTGACATTAAAAATTAAGATTCATGCATTGTCTTTAAAACGATAAATTAAATAAAAGTGAGTTTATCATATTTATGAATTATGCATACTTTTATGAGTTTTATTTTTTTTATTTTATTTATTTTTTTTTTTTAGGTGTACACCTCAATAAACTTCTGAGCTTACACCTCACAGGCCAGGCAAAAACCTCAGTTTTTGATTTCATCTCTGTAAACCTTAATTGGGATAAAACTTTTCTTTTGATAATGCATTACACAAGCATCATACCTAAAAAAGTTACAAAGCAAATTGAATGAAACAAATCTTTCTTAATATTTACAAACATCAGACTCAAAAGCACCATATTAATATATCCTTCCATCCTCCAAGGCACCATATTAATATATCCTTACATCATCCATCTATCGCGATGAATAGATAGCATTCCATCGATGGTGATGCATCAATAGCATGCTAAACAAGCATGCATGCATGTTTGTGCATGCCTTCCATATATACTGGAATGCACAGGGATGCTTTAATATATAAGTTCATTAAAGTATGTAAATACATGAATGGACAAGCATGCACTTATGATGTCAAAAAAAGGGGAAATAATTTATATATTATGATAAGATTTCTTTAAATCACTCGAAAATTCATTTATAGCATGTTGCACTCTTTCAACAAATAAGCACGCATCCATTTTTGTATTAATGCATGTTTGCACATCACATACATTCCGACTACTTGCATACATAGCTATTGCGTGTATGCACGAAAATACATGCATGCTTGCATGCATATTCATAAATAAAATGTAAAAATACATGCATATGCGGTATGTTTTTATGCAGTCATCATATCCATCCATTTAATACTAGTTACATTCTTTTAGCATACAAGGATCCATCCATACCTACTTGCATGCAAGTAAATGTATATAACATCCATGATTTGCTTGCATACCAGAGTGCTTTTGATCAAGTAGCATGTTTCATTGTTCTCAAGATAAAGATGATACGTTTGAGCTGGGCCAATGATTTTCATTAAATGATATATTCATTTGCTCTCTACAAGGAATTTGATCTATAACAATCATTATGCCTGAATTCTTTCTAATTGGACTTCTCAACTACTTTAACCTATAAAATATTTGAGATATATTCTAGAGTTATATATATATATATATATATATATATATATATATATATATATATATATATATATATATATATATATATATATATATATATATATATATATATATATATATATATATATATATATATATATATATATATATATATATATATATATACATACATACATACATACATATTCGATGGGCTTTGCTCTGCTATGGCTTGCTCTAGTCGCGACATGGCGACTCCAGTAGCCCTCGATACCTTTACGCCGATAGAGAACGTATTATGTTCGTTGCTTCTTCGTGCACGAAGAAGGGTAGAGGTCGTGTCAAAGCAAATTCGTTGCCTCTTACAGAAGACGGGAAGGGGTTGCAGTGTTGCATGTTTGTCGTCCTCCTACGCAGGAACTTCAGTAGAGGCTTCTCCCTACAACAGAGGTTAGATTTAATTGCTTCGATTTTACGTCCCGCACAATGTTTTCTTCTTCGACACTCAGCTAGGACACAATCGAAGCTACTCTTTTGCCTTCCTCTTCGACAATAGCGCGATCCTCTGCTCCCGAGTTCGGCTTCAGCTCCCCGTTACTTTCTCTGTTTTTCGATTGTTTCTTCGATGGCCACTATTCCTCCCTCAAATCAGTACCTAGGCAAAGAATCTTTTGTTGAGGTTCTTGGTAAGGGTCTAGACTCTGAGAAGGTTGTTGATCATGTGGTGTTTCCTCGGATCTATCATGATTAACTTGAAAGGAAAACCGATTGCCTGTTTGTTAAGAGGACTTGTAGGAAGGGTGGTAAAACTGCTCTTATTTTTTCAGACCTCAAAGTTTCTACTCGGATTGAAATATGCAAATTCATACTTATTGGGAAATTTCAATTAGGGCATACCAAAATGGAAGTTACAAAACTTTTAATGGGAGACATGTGATGATACAATTGACTATGGACGAAGACTATGCTAGGATTTTCTCCAGGAAATACCTCACCATTGAAGAAAAAACTATGATGTTGCTCAAGTGTTCTCCTGAATTTAATCCAAACCAAAAAACCACCTACAATAACAATATGGTTTAAGTTACCTGGGCTTAAGTTGCAACTTTTCAATCATCGGGTCTTGTATTCCATTGGGGTCATGCTTGGGAGACCAATGAAATTAGACATACTTTTAAACTCACCAGGCCTTCTGTTGTCAAGAGTCTTGTGGAAAGAGATATCACTTTACCTGATATTGTAAAAATTTGGCTTGGCACTGTACATAACAGGTACTAACAAAAAATTATCATTGAACAAATACCGTATTATTGCACCCATTGTAAGATGTTTGGACACACACTTCAAAAATATTTCGGGCTCCACCCTAATTTAAAACCCCAACCTCAAGTGCCTCGCCAACTACTCAAGAAGCACATATTCCACCGGTTGATATGGCGGAAACTGCAACTAGAGAGGATATTGCCATTGATTTTTCCCCAGAGAAGCACTCTCACTACCTCAGCCCCTCATGTTGCCAAAAATGAGGATTCTTTTCGGTGTCAGATGATGCTCCAAATGCTATGGAAACAATTATCGCTGATGTACAGGGCCCTCAAACCTTGGCAGAGTGCCAAATTTAAGATGTGCAATATATAGAAATAGCCCCCATTGATGATCAACTCAGTGATATGTTGGGACATCTTTTAGAAAATGATTGGCGAGTTTACAAAACCAGGAAGAAGAAAAAAGGACTAAATGAACTCAAGAATTTACAGGAGGATGCTTTGCTCATTTCGAGTGGAAGCACTCATCACAGTTTGGTGTTCGTCTCCCTCTCTTGAACTAGGGAGAGAGGAAAACCCACTCATCATGATTAAGCTCTATGGTGGACCATTTTTACCTTTTGGGGAAATTGTCCAGCCTTTTTTTGGGATAAAATTGTACTTTTCTGCTACCTTTTGAGCCTTATATGCCTTGTGAGTAATTCCAAGCACCCGCTGGCTAAAATCTTTGTATCTTCTTCCCATCAAGTGCTGATAGTTTTTTGACCACCACCACTCTACAAGATCTTTTGAGTTCCATCATAGACTAAAGATGGCAAGCAAGTTTATGCTAAAAGAGATTACAATAAAACAATGAGAAAATGACGATCAACCAATTTGTCAGCTAGCTCAAACTAACTTGAAATGTCACATGTATATTTAGATCATTTCTCACACTTTGAAGGATTGTTTCGGACCAATTGGCCTTGCTAAATCACCATTCTCATGTTTTAAGCATTTTGAAGGAAATTTTGGGTCAATTTTCAGTTTAACAAAACTCGTATATTAAGCCCTTATAGGGATCTTATGAAGGGAAATCTCTCTTATATGCTAATTTGGCATTAAAAAAAAATTATATAATGCTTGATTTTGTGTGCTAATCATCAACATCCATCTCATATGGGATAATCTTTCTTTAAAATGGTTTTACTAAAACATCCAAGAGAACAAAAGGAGAGGGGTAGAATTGGCAAACAATATAATAAAATAGTGATTTCCAACCTAGACCAGGCAACTTACCCACCTAACTAGTTTTGGTGCTAGTTCAAAAAAAATTTTAAAAAAAAAACCATTATTAGATATGCCAAACCTTAACATGCTAGACAACTTAACCAATTCAGCTTCAATTTAATTAAAACGTATGCTCCAGGCAAAATGCCGTGGTTAAGAATCTAAGGTACACGTGAACTTTGTAAAGTGAAAATGTGCAAAATTAGGACTATATATTTACAACACAGGTTCAACATAATGTCTCCCATCTTTATAGAAAAAGCATATGGCATGGGAACACTACCTTAGCAAAGTCTATAGGTAATATGTTGAGAGTTATGTTGAATGAAATTGCATCATTTGCAATTACATTGTTCTATCTAGG
>NEWO01000446.1:20960-33204 GCA_003013225.1 Phalaenopsis aphrodite | reverse complement strand
TCCTAGAAAACAATTAAGTGATGAAAAGAGAAAAGTTCCAAGATTTGGCCTCTCGCAAATTGGAATCAGTCACCTTCTAAATAAGGTTTAATTAAATATTACATGTTTTGATTGACTTATTTGTTTATTTTCCCACTTGTTTATTGTAATCACATTATTAATTTATAAATCAAGGAGAGTTTAGCCACCCTATGATTTTCTTGCTTGCTCTTTTGAAATAGCAAGACAATGTAACGTTAAAAGAACTCTTGATTATTGAAAAAAATTCATGTTCGATTCTGTCTAAATTGTGAGAGGATTAGATGTTGAATAATATTCATGTTTAATTCTGTAGAAATAGTGAGAATGGATTAGTGGTTGAATAAAACTCATGTTTAATTCTGTATGAATGGGGAGTAAGGCTTAGTGGATGATCTTAAAAATTGGAAAAGACTTTATGGTCAATCCAACATTTGGACGTCGGGAGTTCAATGTTTTTATCCCTTAACTGCCTCTTCTACTTTCCTTCTTTTCACCAAAGAGCTCTCAGTTTTTTATTTTTTATTTTTTCTCAATCCCTAGCCTCCAACATACCCTGACACCTCCCCAAAACCATAAAGCATCCATAAAAATCCTGAAAGCTCTCCAAGCATCCAACACCCTCCTTACATACCAAACCCATACCCTCTTTAACATAAACCCTGAAGGAATCTCAGGTTCCATCCACCCAAACCCTAAGCAACCCGCATCCAAGCCCTCCAACACTCTCCCAAATTCCCTACAACTTTCCTGACACCATAACAGCCCACTCTCTTCTTGGCAAACCCATCAACTTCAGGCTGACCCTAAACTTCTCTAAAACTTTTCTATGAAACCAATTTTCTATCTCCATCAGTTTCAAGATGCCTTCAGCCTTCAAGGTGCTTCAAGGTTGCCTACATCTTCAAGATCCATTCTCCATCAGTTACTCTAGCCTCTCTGCTTTTAATCTTGATCTTCAAGCTTAAAGAAACAATAAAGTAAAAAAGCAGAACACAAAGTAAGAAGTCTGTTGAAAACCTGGACTATGAGGTAGGAAAATCAAACAGTAGTAATGAGTATTCCTTATAACGTTGTCAACCATGAGTAACTGAGAAAGACAACGAGAGCGATAATTCAATATGGAGTCAAGTGAGAACAGAATATAAAAAAAACTTATTTAAGAAATAACTTAAATTATCAAGCATAAAGGGTGAATTAACATTGATAAAGTTAAATTAATAATCAAGGTAAGGGTATTAAAATCATCAGACGAAGAAACTGATGCCACTAAGCCATAAGTTACCAGTATTCCAGGCTAGGCACAGATGATTTATCTTCTTCAGCAAGGATAAAATAAACAAAGTCTTCATATCCCATTTTTCCTTCTACCTTGCTTGTGAACTTCCTAGGAACCTGGATATTCATTTCACTTGAAATTTCAAACAAAGAATACAACAAACAACAAAAAACAATAACCGGGATAACAGAATCATCTGAAATCCAGCTGGAAGGTATTTTGTTTCTGCTGAAATTAAGCCAAATAAACATATGGATAACCTGCGAGAAGATTCGTTCGACAATCCTATATGTAAGTGCATGATTTCCATATCTAATAAGGTTTTCCTTATCGATCAGAAAATCATGATCCGTGTCCAGCTCCCAGAATTTGCAGTATATCACATAGAAGTGTTCATAGGAAAAGTATCTGGGAAAAAAAAATCAAAAATAAACTCAGTTTTAACACGCTAGATTTTCAATATAATAATCACAAGAAAGTAATGCTTTGCATTAGACTTCATGACAATAGTTTTATTAACAAAAGCATTGTGATTTTCTCAGCTTCGGGTTTTCAAAATCAAGTGGGATTTGAAAGACTGGGGCTTAAAAAATGTAAAAATCTAACCATTTAGAGTAGTAAAATACTTGAGTAAATTAGAGTTTTTTAAAAAAGTTTCTGAAAAACCATGTGACATTCTTTCAATGCATATTTAATTAACGTTTCAAGCCACTAGGCAATAAAATGAAAACCGCCTCTATATAGTTTTTGTCCCATGAAGAGCAAACAATTTTATCTTGCAACTAACGGCAATAGAAGTTAGCAGACTCAAGTTGAGCTCATAAATGCTAACTATATTGTATTGAAGTTTGTTTTCTACTAATATTGCCCACAAAGTATCATAACAGAGTCATCTATCAACCACATTCAGTTCGAGCTAGTCCGATGTTCACTCCTAGCTCATGAGAGGCAATATATAGTTTACATAAAAACTTCAATCTTCATCATGAGCTTTTGATTGTATTAGCTAAAAAATTTTTAGAGCTAATACAATCAAAAGCTCATGATATTCACACTTATATCTACAACTACTATGGACCATACCTTTGAGAAACACAAAAAAAAGGAGAAAAAGAAAGACGTCTCCGCATGCACATAAAAGGCATTTTAATGAAAAGAGTCTGCTGATACCTAAGCTTGATTGCTAAAGGGATGCTCACTATCTTCAAGAGCCTCATCTAGAAAGGTACCATGTAGTCACCTAGTCGCCCATGTTCAGCGCCTAGAATTGTTATTATAACAATTTAAAAAAATCACACTTAAAACTAAAAGTGAATATTTGTTTTTTAAAGGAATGACCAAAAACTATTATACGAGTCTCCAGTCACCTCTAACGTGTCAAACAATTTGAGTACCATCTCCTTCCTTAAGGCCAACTGTGCCGGAGGGGATTTGAACCCCCAACTTAAGGGGTCTTATAACGTGAATGCCAACCAACGGGTCGGGGTACGTGGCAGAACTAAAAGTGAATATGTATGTATATGTATATATAAATGTATGTGTATGTAAGTGTATATATATGTGTGTGTATGTGTGTGTAAACCAAATAGTTCGCCCAATCCGATTAGGGAGCCTAACCCTGCCTTTGCTCGAACCATCTTCCCTCAAACATTGCAAATCTTTCAATGCCTCATGATGTGATTTAAAGGAACAAGGACAGGATTTATCGCAAATCTCCCCCGTTCCCTCGACCCATAGAAGTATTCTAAAATAGGATTATCAAGGCCTTGGATCTCAATAACTCCAAAGATACTCCAAAGAAAATTCATTGCTTGATTCATAACTCTATTCCCTGAATATGAGACTTGATTCCGTGTTATACACCCAAAATGAAATCCATAAATTGTCTTACTATCTCTGTTTCTTCCTTAACTAGGTATGTGCATAAAATGTCTGTAGGTGTAGGTTACTAATTCATTAGCGATTAGGTCTTGAATAGGATGTGATGTGTTTCACCTCTGCAGGCTAAAGTCCTGGAAAAGATTACCCGTATTCGACTCAACTAGCTTAAACAGAATAATTGGCAAGGAATTCTTGCTTGGAAGTGGCTGGAATTCCCATCAGCAACCAACTTTCAACAAAATCAAGTTAAACAGCAGTAAAATGTTTATATGAAAATCCAGTTGTTGAGATTAAGTTTAGAAAATAGAGAACATGAAGTAAAAACTTCTTGATTCAAGAAGCATTTAATTGTCCCATCTAAAGTCCCATGCTAGAGGAATTCTATTTACACCCATACCCAGCTCCTAATTGTTGATTATTGATCCTGCCTTGACTCGATTCTACAAAAAAGAAGCAAGGAAGATGGCTAAAAACATATTTTTGTGAATAAGATTGATCTTTGGCAATTTTAGAAGACTGCCTCGGAGCATTTTCCAACCAAAAAAAGTATCACGGGAATCACCTCCAAAAGCCAGAACTGTTGGACCACAACGGTAAGACAACAAGGAAAATCTAGGGGAGATCTAGGCAATCAACCTTAGTGAAATCTTTGACTCTAATATGGCTCCTTCTTACCTCTCCTAGACCAGGAGATCCTCCAAAAAACTCTCCCATGATAAATTCAAATCAAAACTCTTTAAAATAACCTACCACTCCAACATGACTTTATTTATAAGCAACCACCATATACACCATATAGTCTTAGGTCCTTGATAACTAAACTGCCCCTGATAAGTGATAGGATAAAAAAAGAATCATGATAAAAAAACAAATTCAAAAAAAAAACCCTCACTAAACCATGTCATGTTCGCCGAGTAGGAGAAGACTCCCTTGATGTTTAGTTTCCCTTCACATTCATAATAGGGTGAAATCCGAACCATACTAAAGTTGTCCAAAATAATCAGATGCTCGAGCAAATCCATTTTATAAGCCTTTTTTTCCCCCATATGCTTAATGACTCTAAATAGTCTATCAATTTTTGGCTTAAGTTTAGAAAAAAAAGATAAGAAAACAAATGTGCCTTTTATAAATGACTCATTAAGTGGTTGCCTTCCTTGAAGGAAACTAAGGTGCAAGCTTTATTAGCTTGCTTTTGATAATGTATATTTTTCATCTCATTTATTTCACAAACCAGATACATTTTTCTTTTACTTCATCAATCTGTTTATCTGCATCAATATTACAATCAAAAGTAACAGCTATGAAAGTCTAATTAAACTAAACGATGAGACTCTAGCCCTACACAATCTGAAAGGACATCTACGAATATTTTGGTTATAGATTCATTATAAGCAAACTTGAGATAAAGTGAGAACTCATTGTTTTATATTCTCTTTTCTACCAAACATTATATTTTCCTAGACAATGATTGACGACTTCTATTCAAATGTCAGTCTGAGGGGGAGCAATGGAGCTAAAACAAGTTTACTACCAACTTTACGTGTAAAATTTTCCATGCACACATCACAATCACACGTAGTAGTTTTTAAGATCTCATATAGGTCAACAATATTTGAAGCATTAATGGTTTTAAGATAATAAATAAAATGAGCCATTTTTATAGAATCGATCCAACAAATCCATCATAGAATCCTTATAGAGGTTGTGGGCCCTTCATTCTCTCATTAGTGTAAGTTGATTCACAGTGATTCTCATTTGCACACTTTCACATCCACTAATAATCTTTTTCACTTCTCGTTGGGCTCCAGTTGCAGCTGCTAGAGGCTCCCTGATCATGCTTCTAAAAAATGAACCTTGATGTATCCTCCACACACTTCGTGGTGACGCCACATCTTCATTTTGTCACTTAAAAATGCATCTATCTCTCAAACGCTCATGGGACTCAATTTCACAAATATTCTTGATTATTAAATATCATTTCATCACGTCATTCTTTAAATTTTCTAATTGATGAATATTATTATTATTGAATATATCATTTTATGTTTTAAAAGTATTACAATCATTTAAACTTCGTTAAATAAAATGTTTATTATATGTATATTTGTATATATGATGTATAAGTTATGTGTGCTCTAATTAGTAAAAATAACACTAGGATCTACAATTTAAGAAATTAAAATAAAAAAGTCCATTTGCATTGCAATGTACTTTGCACTTTAAAAATACTGATTTAAATGCCCATCATATCCAACATTTCCTTTGTTATTCCTTATGATCATTTAAAAATTATATAATATATGCTTAATGAATGTTATTATCTATAGTAGCCTTATATTGATATTAAAGGCTATACCGGCTAAGAGGCTTGCATATCTGCAACTTTATGAAGATTGAAGCAGTTTCCACTAGTTTGTTGAAAAATCATATCTTATTAAGGGCACTATAAGGTGTCCGCTATAATAATATAAATTTATGTAATAAAACAGTTCATCACTGATAAATAAATAAATATGATGGGATGCTCATACATGAGTTAGCTATAAGATTATTTAATAACTTGATTACATAATATTTATTACTAAGTAGTTGACATTTTTTATACTTCTTGCCATAAGGGATACAGTGTTATATATATTATGGTAATATATATTGTTACTAGTACCACTTACTAATTTTAATGGATGTCCTATACCTTGCATTTATATCTCAATCTTAATTAATAGAAAATGCCAAATGAGAATTCCTCGCATGTTCGTTTGTTGTTATCATACCCTCACAAAATCCAACTAAGTTGATTGGTGAACATCACCAGTGGTATTCTTTGGGCTTGAAAATTAGTTATTTAAGTTGTAGTTCTTTCCTTTCTTTTCATAAGTCAAATGCTCAATTCCATTGAATAGACTACTAGTATTTCCATTGCTTTAATAAAATTTAAAATATCACATAACAATAGATCTGCAATACAAAATATCCAAACTTTACCCTTAATTCCTAAGGTTTGCTTAGCAAGTTAAGTTTATCATATCTCATATTTCCAAGGTATAACATCCTCCGGACCTATAGGGTGCCTAGGGCTGTAATTGCACCGAATATGCCTTGTATTAGAGTTGGCTTGGTCATATTATAAGTTATTTATGTTTGAATTGAGCTTGAGCCGAGCTTTCCCAGGTAAGTTAATACTTGGCTTCATTAAAGTTTTCAAAAATTGTACATAATTATACTTGGCTTGTTTATTTTAATTAGACAAGTTATTCAACAAGTTAATAAATAAACTAAAATTTGAATAAGTGCTTACCTTTTTATATCATGTTATTCAAAAATATTTGTATAAATCTAAACAAATGGAAATCAAATAAATTCTGAAATAGAATTCAAGTGTTTCACACCAATTAAATAAGATAATAATATAAGTTCCAAATAAATTTTCTTGTAATTAAGTAATATAATAAGCATTCACAAACTAATTCATTGAAATAAAGAAACATGTATTTGCATTAAATTAATATCTATATTGATATTAAATTATAATATGTTACTATTAAAAATACAAGTAAATAAATTTTAGTTAATCAAATTTTATTTAAAAAATATATCATATAACTTTAGAATATTTAAAAAGTTACCTTTTGAATAAAAACGAGTTTGTCTGTGAGCATAAATGAACAATTTGAATCATACGTATGTCTGGCTCATTTAATCTTTGAGGTTTTTAAAAATGTTCAAACTTATTTATTTACTAATTTCCACAAGCTTGATTGAGTATTAATTGAGTCACGATCCAGTTGTTCATCAACTATATTGATTCATTTACAAGCCAAAGTACATATAAAATTACAATTATCAAACCCTTCACAACATTATGCTATTACATGAATCATAAGTCTTTTTTTAGGAGTTTGGAAGGTTGTCACACTCGTATTTGATTGTGAAGATTTTGGACCAATTCAGCAAATAAAGAGACAGGAATGTCCTTATACATATAGCATTGTAGTTAAAGTTCTTGATATTGATATCTATCCATTGCAAGTGGAAAATGTTGACCCTCACATATACTTCACAAGGCAAGTCGATTAGGCATGACTCCTCTGTTGCAATCAAAATATCGAAATTACCCAAAGAAGGTTCTTCTATGATCAAATACAATAAACATGGAGAAATCAACATACTGCTAGAGTAAAGTGCTCAATTTGAACCTAAAACATTTTGACCATCGTCGAAGTTGCTCATACAGCCTCCGATCACAAAATGAACTTCGTGAGCGTGTCCAGAACATCAAAGTTTTCAAAGGAGATATGTTATGTGATTGAAACGAGTGAGCACGGTGAAAACAACAGGTTGATGGCACGACGTATGTAATTTAGACCAATTCACCAAGAAGTCTGGCCAGCCATCCCCTCACACAGAACCTTACTTTCCTATCAACACATTAGTTTTTCCACTGCATTCAACTTGCTCGACCACTTCAACATCAACATTAAAGTAAAAAATAAAAAATAAAAAAGTGTGATTTATAGTTCTGTGGTATTTTACATTTTAGTTATTTTTGCTCGGGTCGAATATGAGATTTAGATTTTTGTTCGGCCTATAGTTTGCATCAGTTGCTTTGTTTGAGGGCAAACATAACTTTGTGGATCTATAAGCTCTAAATATTAACATATATGGCTATGTTTGATAAAGGAAGTCCATATGTAAGGGCCCATAAATGTTTAATGGTGGTCGTTCTAGTTGCTTAAGTAAAAGGGAAGGGGGTGTGTGTATTTGACACTTGTATAGGTTCAACTCGCCGCCTCATTGCATGGAAGGTATAACACTCTCAACTCTTGAAATAACTCTCGCAACGCATATGGCACATTGAGTGGAACCCTATACACACATTTCTTAGCGTGGTGGGGTAGAACTCGTATGCAACATTTGTGGCTCGGTGGACAATATGGCTCGTTTGATGCGTCGAAGAGATCCCTATACATGTTTTTCTTAGTGTGGTGGGATGAAGCTCGCACGCGATGATTGAGACGCAATAGATAATTCTAAATTAAGTACTCGTACGTATATTTCTTGACATGGTGGGGAAACACATTGCAGATACCTTAGATTACACGAGTGACATTCGTACAAGCTTTTTTTAGTGTGGTGGGGGATCTTGTTGCATTTTTGAAGTTCCACACACGCATTTCTTTGCATGGCGGGCAAACCAAGACCCCCGATGTAGCCCCCTAAATGGTCATGACGTCGGGAGGCTGCCAAAATGCTTTCATATTTTTGTCGAAGTGTCAAAAAATAAGAGAGCAGCTAAATTAAATTCATTTGGATCAAAATGCAATATGAACGAAAGCTCCAAAGCTACATACTAAAGACAAATGATCACATAAATCATTTTAAACAACACAATTAAATGTAAAAAGAACATGCATGACTCACAGAGACTCAACGACTCCTCAACGAGCTCAAATGAAACATGTGGGGAGTCCACCTGAACACTGAAATGGAAGCTAAGTATGCAAGATATACATATTTCCAAATATACAATCAAATTCTAAAACATTTTTTCTTCGTCATCGGATCTGCAACAAGCATCTAAAAGCAGACAGAAGATGATATTAAGGGGGCTCGAAGTGAAGCTTTGCACATACTCGCAACTGGATCTGCAACCCCAAATACACAAGCAGACAAAAGACAAAACTAAAAGCTTTAATGAAAAAATTTGCACAAATTCTAATAAGAACACGTTCGTGCAAATGACAATAAACCCCCCTAAAAGTCAATCAAAATTGACAAATATGAAATTCTTGCATGTACTCCGACCAACGTGTTAAATTCTCAAAGACAGGTTCTGAGAATGTTAAGCGGGTAACAAATGCTTACGAACTAATCTGCCTTGAAATACATGCAAAATTATTTAAAAATCTCAACCCAAAAAAAATAAAATAAACGCATGTGCTCCGTCGATGATCCTAAGTTTTTAAACTTCTACGTCAGAGAATGTTGTGCAAGGCAGCGGGTCACCTCACCTTTAAAACAAGGTTGTAAATCTCACATTTTGGCCAACCCAATTCTCCTTCTTACATGAACCGAAGTCGACAAGATTGAGCCCCTGTTAAGCCAATATGGTCCTCCCTACGAAGGAGAGAGTCGATAGGATTGAGCCTCCACTGAGCCAGTCCAATCCTCCTCCTTACAAGGACTAGAGTTGACAGGACTATTGCTCTTACCGATGTTTAACCAATCACTACCCCATTGATGGTTCTATTGAACGTAAATTTCAACCGGAGGGGTTTCATCTATAAAATTTAAATATTTTAAATTATAAAAATAATATCCAAATGAAAATTATGTCACTTGATGCTTAAAGCAAAAATCTATCCGCCCTCCGCAACAGTTTATAAAGAAGTACAAATCTAGTATTGACTTGAGCCCATAAAGAATCAATATTATATCAAGTATACTACTAAATTCAAGCTCAAAAAGAATTTGATGGCTGTAAGGATGTGGCATAAGTCCTCTGTCCGCGTAGTTTTGCCTCCAAATGGCACCACAAAGAAGCGGTTACTACCGAAGTCCCCTCACTGGGTGATTTGCTGCCAAATGACACCATTATATTACGACCACTATTGTAGCCCGTATTTTCCCAGTTTGTCTTTTTGAGTATTGAATCATACATAGGGTATATTTGATAAGACAGAAAGTCCTCTATAAGCAAAGGTCGACTTAGATTAGTCTCCTTAGACAAACATTTACCTCGTCTTAATAAGATCCCCTTGGACGAAGCAACTCATGGCTGCCAAGGAACTTTTTATCAGGTTGGGTTGACTACCTCCGCTGACTAAGTAGACCCGAGAGCATGACAACCCGGGATGATAGAACCATAGGATCTTGAATGTGTTGGTCGTCATTTCCCCCACCATCTGCTTTGGGCTCACAGTGATAATTTTTAGAATTTTAATTCTCAAATCTGCTGCTACTATATGCTAAGTCTGAATACTTGGCGCCTGATGACTAGCCTTAATCAAAAGTGTTCACCCGTTATCGGGAAGGGTAATAAACCAAAGGGGTTTGTGTCTATAGCAAAACTCGAAACTTGGATCTTAAAGTCCTCGCAAAATGAGGGTGTGGGTAGTGTCTAATCTACAATCTCATCTATGTTCTGAAAATTTGACCCGAAACTTCTCAGCACAACATTGAGCACTGGACATGAGTTTGGGGCGGAGCCCACCGAAAGCTAACAAGGTTTTTATGCACATGAGATGATTATTGAAGGCTTATTGCTATTTTCTAGCGATGGCATGGACATAGTAAGTTAAGAAAAAATTAGTTAGTACAACGGAGACTAAGCCAAACTTGAGTAAAGGGCACGTGGAAGATGGAAACAGTTAAAATAAAATTCGAGGAAAGTGACTGATTAAACGAAACAAAACTTTCTAGCTGTGAAAGATTAAGACAGCTTGCATGAATCCTAAGAACATTTCATGCTAAAGTAAACTGTATAAGAATCCCAGAGCACATCATATTAATTTTTCTACAGATAAATCAAGGTCGCAATACCTGTAGCCAGAAAAATTAAAAAGGGGCATGAAATAATTAAAGAAAACATAGTATGACAGATATTCAGCTTATGTATAGTTATACCAACACATTTCAGGAAACGAACCTTAAAACTTTGTTGATATCTTCCTCATCGTCAGCATGCTGCATTGCAGAAATTAAATTTCCACACTTAAGCTCCCGAAGAGTGAGATGGCCATTTCCAGATCTATTGACATAGTAAAATATTCGATATATGACAGTTTCGGCTGCCAAAAGGTATTTGGAACCTCAAGTCAGAAATAGCAATTTACAAGGTTAATTTGAAATGAGTTGCAGCACTATCTTATTGAATATTATAAAACAGAAAAAGATAATGAAGAAAATAAGAAAATATGTCCAGTGTAACTTAAAACCATCATACCCGTCCCTACCATTTAGGGACAGCAGTATCAATCCTCACTTCTCATTTCTTGTTGCTAAGATTTGTTCGAGTTAAACCAGTTATTCAAAAATCATTTTGAACAACATCTATCCATATTGCCTGAGTCTACCTTTTCCTTTCTAGTCCTACGACAAATAATTTTCTCAGCTCATTTAATGATCACATTTTCTGCACTTCATTGTCAGTTTGTCACACTTCTATAATTTTTTTTAATATTATAATCAACTTAAATATAACTAGAGGTGATCAGGGAGGCTCCTTGCCTAGGCCAATGGCTCTCATTGCACTCGAAAAGTGCATTAAACTAACATCTCCCTAAATGCGAGAGTGGAAGTTATAATTTCTAATAGAGAGTTTGCATTCATAGACCCTTGCACATATAAAAAAAACTAAAATAAAAATAAAAAGGAAGATTTACATACATAGCACTCAATTCTTCCGTATTTACATAATCTAACACCTAAAACTTTTACATATGTGCCACCTTTATACGTGTATGAAAAGCTCTATTTCACTTTTTTAAAATTAAAATAACAGTATTTTTTATGTGATATGAAAGATTTGGGTGTTATAAATGTAAAAGGTAAAGTTTAGGTGCTAGATATGTAAATACATAAGAATTGGGCGGCATGCATGTAAATGCCACAACTAAAAAACATTGATATGAGGCATTTTTTAAAGCCAAACAATAGGATCCCACAATATCATAGGCCTAATTCTAATTTTATAATGTAAACACAAGCATTCATAATACCCTTAGATCACATAAATCCCAAAGCACTTCTCCATTTTAACCACCCAACCTTAATTAATCTTAATTCTTTCGTAAAGATCCAAGATATTTAAATGTAGCACATCTAAGTGATATATTATCTTCTAATAATACTAAATGATAATTGTTAACATCATATTCATTAATATTATATTTCATAAAATAATATTTTATTCTACTAATTCTAAAGCTTATATTCTCTAAATATTTTTGCCATTTTCTAATTTGCCACCTATTTCAGTGCATGTTTCACTAATTTAAACTATATTATCTGGAAAAAATATACCAAACACACACACACACACACACACACACACACACACACACA
>NEWO01000446.1:0-20855 GCA_003013225.1 Phalaenopsis aphrodite | reverse complement strand
CACACACACACACACACACATACATACATACATACATCTATATATATATATATATATATATATATATAGTTTCAAACTTTATACTTGATGTAAAGTTACATAAATTGAAAAATTTTTGGGTCACTCCACAAGTAGCACTACTAGTCAATATTGCATCATTCATATCTTTTAATACGTCCAACATATCGCTAAAATACATTTATGCCTTATAAACACAAAATAAATTTGCACAGTGCTTGATGTGTATGCCTCTTTAATATAAAGAAAAATCATTTTAAAACTATTCTTTCTTTTATACACTTATTAATTTCTCAACATAAAACTAGCTTTCATAGTTAATCTTTTGTACACAATAAAAAAAAATTAAAAAAATTGATGTAATTAATTAAGCCTGTGTTCTATTAATCTCTCATCATTCTATTGTAAATTCAACTCCTCTATACTGTCACATGCTTCAACCTCACATTTTTTTCTTAAATATTGGTATCAAAATTATTTTTTTTCAGTCATTTAATATATTTTTAATGTTTAAAAATATATTAAAAAGAACCAAATCACACAATAATGCTATACAAAATTATAATAATCCTTGTTAATGGCTATGTTAGGAGTTAACACTAGTAGGATATAATTTCTCGAAGGGATCCTTTATCAAAATAGAACCAAAATAGCCTAAGCTTTCAATTAACCTTATGCATGAAAAGGAAAGGTCGATTAAAATCTTTAGTGCATTCATCATCCTCTTATAAGCCGATTTCACAAAGTCCGCACCTTTATTCATGAGTGCACTAAGAGTGTCATTTTATTTGAGACCATTTAGCATTTGCATAAATCAAAGAACGCAACTACAATGCAGATAGGACATCCTTCCCAAGTTCTTTAAATGATGTGAAGGAGGTTATTTGACAGAAATAACATCTAGGATGTCTCCACAAGGAAAAAAATTGATAATCTACAGACCAATACTAGATATATCCAACCGAAGACGAACGCATATAGTATTAGATGCCATGTAAACAAAGAAGTCAGTGTACAGAAATCCAATTAGATTCTCTTTTTTTGCTTGATATAGGATTTATTAAAAAAAGATGAGAGCATTAGCTATGCTGCAGAAATCAAAAAGAAGAATCAAGTAAGATAATTGTGAAATTTAGATTATTAAAGTCCTCAATGCTCTAAATTGTCACATAACAGATTCAAGGTGCATCACAAGACATCAGCAAAGCAGCAGATTTGTGAATTCATTATAGTCGCTCATTCATGCTTATAGCAACATTTAGTTTTAATATAGGCGAAGAAAAAAATTTTTTGGCAGTATCTAAGATCATGGACCTCCATTTTCTATGTAGCCTTTCCAGCATATTTTCCATTCTTTTCACAAGTTATAGATGCCCAAACCATCTAAAACCATTTTCTACTACCTTATTCTTGATATATGATCCATAAAATTGATGTCCATCATGAATTTGCTTTATTTGAATGCTCTTTCTCAAGAACCAGTCAATTAAGATATTTATGTAATTTCAAAACGCAAAAGAAAAAAACTGTTGATAATCAAAGCAAGGTGCAATACGCAAGAAATTTTTCTGTAATTTTGTTCAAAGAGTTCGGAAATTACTTTCATAGTAGATTTAAAAATGGATGACTATATATACTGTTTTCAAGAGTGAATCTAATAGATGAACGCTAAGGAGATAACACATGAAAATGGTAATAAGCCCACAATTGTGGGATAAATTCAAAAGCTGCATCACAAAACAACTCAACTAAACAAACTGCTTATCTAAAGACTATTCCTAGTACGTTACACCAATTTAAATGGTTTCCAGAAGTTGTTAACTAGAATAATTAAAAGTCATAAATGCTATTTTGTAATTATAACTCAATTTTCCATTCAGAATTTCATTATAAAAGAAGTGGCCGTTTCTGATGGTTGGTAATTTTTGCCTAATATGATTATCAGAGATGAATAATATGTTCTTTTCCCTAAGATTTGCTTCATTGGCATGTTCCTGAAATATAACAAAAACATACGGTGTTCAAAGTCAAATAAAACCTAGCCTCCCAGAATATAGAAACGCAAGACATCATGCCAATCCTCAACGATAAGACACTATTAAGTTGCATGAATGAAGAAAAAGTATATCCAGTGCATCTCCAAACAAACAAGATTTTTGCCAGACTGTATTAAAGAATAACTGAGTCATTGATCGCTATAAAACTACAACATAAGATGGCAGCTCACCATATCTATCTTGAAACTCAGGTGTGTTCTGTAAAAACTCCAACCCTGGATGGCTTGCCAACAGCTCTCGTAAAAGAGGCTTAAAATCCTCCTGTAAAAATAAAAATGGATCCTGCTTAATAACTATGTGATAAAAACAGAAATATAACCCTAAATAAAGGTACGTTAGAAAGATTATCCATGAAATGCAATTATACCTGAGAAAGATAATTGCGATCTGGACGTTTCAGAATATTAAAAATGTGGGTAGGAATATCCATAGTAATAGTGTTCCTTTTCATCCAATAATCAACAAAAGAATCCCTGAAAGTATATGAACAAAACATAGCAATTATCAGAAAAAGCTTAAATAAAAATTTTAAAAAGTAACTCTACCGGATAATTGAAGTGTTAAGACACCAACTGGTATAAAATGTGTCAAAACTTCCGAAGTTATAATAAGCAAAAATTTCTAAGTCGGACTCATACATATTTGAGAGGGTATCAAGTTCACAAACTAGATATAAAATGGAAACATAGGTCAAACTAAAGAAAGGCTACACTGATACATCAAAAGAAACTCACAAAAGTGATAGCAATGGCTTAGTTCTGCTAAAGTAAATGCTGCATAGTAAAATCACCAATAACTCTTTAAAATTAGAATGAGGAAAGGGGAAAAAATAAGAAATTTGTAGCTGAATTTTATCCTCTTGTTCAATGTAATAAAAATGATAAAAAGTTTTGCATAAATAAGAGGAGAAATAACCATCAATAAAAGAAACAAATTTTAAGCAAATATTTGATTTTAAAATCAAAAATAGAAATGAACTTGTTATTCATGGATTGCCATATTGCTATAGATAGAAAAGAATTGGTCATGGATTTAGTGTTAATTCAAGTAGGGTTGTACAAGTTGATCATACACATTTTATTAATTAGATTATCTAAAGTCATTCTAAGCAAAGTCTTAGGAAGCATATCTAATGTTTGAGAGATTATTGGGACATAATTTAATAGGGATAAACCATTTTCAATATTTTCCCGGATGAAACGTTGGTCTATCTCAATGTGGATAGGAGTTATTGCAATATTGACGGCATGGTTATCAACATACAGTTTTAAAGATCTTTTTTAGTGAAATTTCTATAAGCCTTTTTAAACTGTATTCTGTTGCAAATATTAAGTGCCACTAACCTATATTCAAATTTAGGAGTACCTAAGACCACAAATTATTTCTTATTTCTACATCTGTTCAATTTCCTCATAAGTGCAATAGCCAGAGATGTAACTTTGGTTTACTGTGTTTCTCATCCAATTAGCACCTATGAAAATTTTGTTTCACTTGTTGGATGCTTTTTTAAACAAATATTTTTCTCGTCATTTTGAGGTTGCTTAGAATGTGACTAATAATTTTCGTTGTTCATTCATTTGCTTTAAAATACTAATAAGAAACTTGATATCAAGACAAGTGGGAGAAAGGCGGACAAGTTTGACCAGAAAATGGCAATAGCTTTATCAATCGGCTTGCTATTAGATGTGTTATCTGCATTTGTTGTTACGCCAGCTGGAATTCTGTAAGCTTCCATCTCATCATACATATCTCTCAAGTAGATCAACAATATAATTCCTTTAGAAAACAAAAATAATTTAATTTTGATTGCCACTTACATAAAAGTAAAGTACTTTACATTTCTCAAGTCTTTTATCTCAAATTCTTATGCATGAGCCCTTTAAATAAGGTTAGTTATTCCTATAGGTCACTTATTGAAATAATATCATCTACATACATGTTTAGAATCGTCTATTTTCCTTTAAGTGCTTCAAAAAGTGTGTGATTAGATAGCAATAAGTATATCCCTTGTTTAAAATTGCACAATACGAGGCACACTTCAACATGTTTAAGAAAACTCACAAAGAAGCATTTGCCTCACTTTCCCAGACTGCGGTGTATGCCTGACCCAACCTGAGGCATGCCTCGGGAAGTGCCTCAGGAAGTGCCTCGCCTCAATTTTTTAAGGCAATTCGTAATTTTTTTACAAAATCTAAAAATAATATCAATATAACTCACATATCGATCACACTTCACAGACTACATAGAAACAAAAAAGATATCCATTAATATAAATTTAGTTGAAGTTCTAACTATCAATATAGTGAATGTTTTATTGACATTTTATTTCATGTGATTGCTTACAAAAAGAAAATAATAGAGAATAAAGATGAAGAATGGGAGAATATAGTGTAACATCCAATTTTCATTAGGGTATAAGTGCAAAAATATCAAAATAAATTATATTGAAATATTATTTTCTTTTTCAAAATGATCAGAAATCATTCCATTACATTCTATTTTTCAAAATTATCATTTTGATATATAAAATCATATGCTAATTCTTAAAGACAAGAAAGCGATGGAATTATATTCTATTTTGATTAATTTTCACACATACAAACATACAGACACAAACTCACACATACACAAGCGTCGAAGCGTTATGAGGTGTAAGCATGATAATTTGAAAATTGTGAACGTCAAATAATGGGATAAAAATAATACATCAACATCATGACTTATATTTATATTAAAGAAAGATAATAATATTCTAGCAAGATAAAAAATGATAAATTATGTTTATATCATATAATAATTTGCATAAATAAATATATAATGTAAGTGAAAACTGACTAAATTACCAAACTACCATAAAAAAAGAAATAAAAGCAACATAAAATATTAAAATAAGACATAAGATGAGCTTAGCATTGTTGATTTTTCTCACTCCTATTGTCCAACATTATCACATCTATAGATCTAAATAAGAATATAATAAATAAACAAAAATTATAAAATGGACGATAGGTGCGGCAGCAGAAGCAACTAGCTGAGGTGGCAAAGGCGGTAGCAACTGTGGTAGGAGCAGCATGCTGATACAGTAAGTAACATGCAACATGCAACAATGTTAGAAAGCATAAGTAGTAGCCACTACACTTAGCCATGTCATGCTGCAAAATAAAACTTTCCACCGCAATTTTTTGAAAGAAAGGCAAAACATAATTTTTCCAAACACCAAAACAGAGTGGTGCGACATCGCACCGCTGTCCCAAACGCCCCCTTAGCTCAAATAAAAAAACAAAAGATTGAAGGAAATGAGAAATTTTATGAAGTAAAAGAAATTTCCATTAAATGTTTTAAATTTTTTTTATTTAAAATAGTTAACTACCCAAGATCTTTAAAATTGGTAACCTCATAATGTCGAACTAACTCATCCAACAATTGAATTCATTTGAAATGCCAATACAGCAATAGCAGTGGATAAGCATGCGTATGTAAGCAGAAACTAGCAGCAACAAGAATGGTATTACCCCAAAAAACCGTGAATAACAACAGGGAGAAAATACAATGAATCAACTAATGCAAAATCTTTAATTGTGATTTTTGCTACAGGAATCAAAGAATAGGAACTACAAGAATCACTACTACAGGGTCGGAGAATAAAGTCTGCATCACATAATGTCAAATTGAACATTAAAAAATTTACCTTTGAAGTCTAGATTTATCGTAATAACGCATAGCACATCAGAGGCACCTTTCTATTTTACACACAGTGTTTTAATTCTAGAAACTGTCCAAATTAATACCCTTATTCTTTGTATGGTAGATCCTAGATATTTAAACATCCCACATCGACGTATCCCCGGATCTTCCAGATTTACTTATAGATAAATCATGTAATGACTCTCGTCCAATTTATCCTAAGCATGCTATCTTTACAAATTTTCATCATACTTCCAACTTTTCAATCAAAAAACAAGAGTTCATAGCCAAAGAAAAATTTATCATCTGCAAATTGCACCAGTCAGGCATCCCATCTTGAATTTATTTAATAAGCATCTCACCTTAATGAGATCAAACAAGGTAAGAACTAACACTAAAAAATCTGTTGCATCTACAAGGAATATAGATTATTAGGTTCAAGAGGAATATAGATGTGCAAAACAGCCAAGCTCAATGCACCCATAGTAATATGTCATAGACAGTAGAAGTAAATTGAAATGGAACTAAAAAGAAACTCAATCAAATGTGTACTGACTAAAAATATAATAGCACTAAAGCGTAATAAGAATAGAAAGAAATGGAATTTTCTGATCTCAATGCACCCATAGGAATTTTCTGATCCCATAGTAATATGTCATAGACAGTAGAAAGAAAGGAATAACACTAAAGCGTAATATAGATGACTGAAATACCTCGTAACAACCCCAGCATAGTCAACATCAATTTTTTTGAAGAGTACACTGGAAAAGAATGATGGCAGCTTGCAGATTTCCTTGGTAACAGATTTGAATTCTGAATTATAATAGGCATGAAATTGTTTTTGTTAGCATTTTTTATTAAAAAAAACACTCAAGAGGGTAGCATAAAGTTTCACCTTGAATGCGAAGCCCATTCTCATGACCATAAAAGAGGTGATTAATTGTAGTTAAGCATTGATGTTTTAAATCATTTGGTGGTGGACGTCCATTCAGGAAATAGAACTGAGTAAATATGAAGCATTATATCAGGTACATTAACAATGATAAGAAATAAGTACTCTAACACAAAAACCTTACTCTAATCCACACAGAAAACTTTGTTGAGAATGTGCTTCGATGTGTTAATACCTGAGGGATGACTTCCTTGACCTGCTCACTGGCTACCTTTAGCGAAGAACCCAAATTTGAAGGGCCAACTCCAAAACCACGTCTTGCAGCACGTGGAGATCCAGACATGCTCCTTGGAGAGAGTGGAGGTGTACCGCCCGCAGGAAACATAGAAGGCAATGAAGTGCTTGCACTAGAATTACTTGCATTATTACTAAAACCAGAAATACTGAAAGGCAAGCCTGTCTTTGCATCATCAACAAATGATTTTACCTGCATGGAAAACAAACTAAAGATAGCACATGAAAACACCCTTTAGCCCCTAATAACTATTGATGTTCCATCACTCTATGTAAACTTCTTCCATGCATGCTTTACTGAAAGAGGCTTCTCAATTTAAGCATTTGAAAGCTTCCAAAAATAAAATTTATTCAACAAGCCAAGAAAAATTGAAGCTACTTAACCCTGCGATTAATAAGAACACTACAATAACAATCAATATTTATGGGCAAGGAGCAAATTCATTCGTTAGATGAAATTTTGATATATTCAAGTAGAGTCGAGTAGGGCCATCATCATGCAAAGTGCTAATCATCAAGATGCAAATATTCATTTTTTAGAAATAATCCAGATATCATCAATTTATGAAAATTTTTCGATTTTGGAAATGTTTATGCTCCAATTATCAATATAGAAGGCATTTGTTATCAACACAATTATCACTTAATCAATTTGATTACTAAAAAATGAAAAGAAGTATCACTTCCCTTTTTTATTTCATGTTTTAGGGAAAAGGTTATGTCATCAACATCTTCAATTATTGTTAGAGCAATCAAAGAAGATATTGACCATCATAAGAAAAAAATAATGAGATTTATTCTCTTTCTATAAAAAGATCGCCAAAATTTCAAGCAAGAAATCAAGCATGGGACATACCCCCTCTCTCTCAATCTTCCAGTATGGTTCCAGTATAAATAAGTAAGTTTCAGATATTTTCTAATCAATAATCTTTTCAATTAAGCAATATTTACATCAACAATACAACTGAATAATAAAGATGTTGAAACCTTCTTTTTTTCACTCCATAAAATTATGTAATAATATGCACTTCAGTACTAATAAATATGGATTTATTTGTATTATAATATCATAATGGGTATAAATAACATAACATATTGTTTGTTTGCAATGAAAGATGACATTTAATGGCTTCCTCCTATTCGAATGCTCTAATTTATTACCTAGAAATACTATTTGTACTTTTATTTAAGATATTATTTTTCTTTGAATGATAATATATCTTCTTTATCCATATCATCATTAAGTTGCCATTGATAACCCACCTTCCATCCATACCATTTCGTATCAGAGTTCAAAGCCTAGATATATATTCTATGTTAAATAATTTTAGCAACTTCTCCTTCTTGTAATACTAATTTATGTAAAGAGTTGTTCTTTTGAATTCCCTCTTATTCTCATCATAAAATTTTGAATGTGTTTCCATCAATAGTACCAAAAACTAAGAACTTGGTCACAATTTCATGCTGCATCTTCGGTAAGTATCAAGCCTCTCTAAAGAAAACACTCTGAAAGTGAGTTATCATTGTTGTAATGTATTTAGAATTCTCACTGGCTTTTCATTTTTTTCTTACCATTCAATCATGCAAAAGTTCAAGGCTTGATGGTTATTTAATGGTGAATCTTTCGTGAGTATCAATCTTTTTTTAGAAATTTGATTTGGACATATAACTTGAGTTCTTTGTGTTGAGTTAAGGGTAATTATCCAAATTTTCTTCCAATTTGTTTACTTGTTTGCTTTCACAGTTGTGGTGTCTTTTCTTCTGCTTTCATTTTTATTTTTATCATATAAGTAAAATATGTCAACCTAAAACAAGAATTTGAACTCCAAGGGCTGAATTCATTGAAATGTAGTGGAACATGAAGCAGAACAAGAAAACTCTGAATTGGATATTTATACGCAAAAAATAGAATTATCAATTTAATGATAGTTTGAATTACCTTTCATATGGAATCATCATCATGTAAGGTGTTAATATGATGCAAAAAAAAAAAAAAACAAATTATGCATTTCATCAATAACAATCATATTTAGAAATACTATAAGCATCATCAATTTATGAGATTTTCCTTATTTTAAAAACTGTTAATGTTGTTGCTTTGTTCATATTATTATGGAAGGAGTTCATCATAATCATGATTATCACTAAAATTTTAAGAAAAAGCCTGCTTCAATTTTATTATTCAGAGATGAAAATAAATGTCTTTTCCTTTTTGAAAAAATTATGACATCAACATCCTCAAATAGAACTAAAATAATCCATGAAGATATTGAGCATCATAAAAATACTTATTGAGATTTATTCTCTCTCTAGAGAGGGATGAAAATTTTTTTAAGCGAGAAATCAAACATAGGATGTCCTTCCCTATTACTTTACCTTCCAACGAAATTACAATTTAAATAAAAAAATTTTGGGTATCTCAAATTAAAGATCTTTTCAATTAATAAAGATATACATCAATTATGTAATCAAATCATGAAGTCTTTAACTTTTTTCACTCTATAAAAGCATGTAATAATATGTATTTTAGTACTTAAAAATATGGAGTGATATGCGTTGAAAAATTGAGTTGGGTTAAAATAATGTAAGGCATTGCTTGTTTGTAATAAAAGGTAAAATTTGGGGGCTTCCTCCTATTAGGGTCCTAAAATGAGTTCACTAAATATCTTATTTGTGCTTTTTTCTTTTTTTTTTTCAATTATAGTATATTTTCTTTGCTCATGTCTTTTAATATTATTCTGGGTACATAGCGAGTTGGGGGGAGGCTTGATGGAGCGTGTGCCACTCCCTTAGATTTTGTAAAATATATTTTAGCGGCCGTGTAGAATCCATTTTCACACCCACACAACTTATTCTTTCTACCCATGCATGTTCGACACATATTTCCCCCCAGATCCCATCACGACAGAAAAAATGATAACTTCAATTCCCACGGGATCCTAAATCTCAATTTTGCCTTAAAACCCAGATAATCCCTCATATTTGGTCTCGTTGCCACAACAAAAATGTCAACTTCAATTCCAACGAGATATTAAATCTTTTTTTTCTTTGTTTTGCCTTAAATTCAAAATAATCTTGTAGGAAGCTGGATTTCTAGTATTTAGAGGAGCTCAAGTGCATGAATTTTTATAATAATGGTGAAAAGAAAGATGATTTCCTTTTTATCCAGGACTTGAGTACTACAAGGTTAGTGATAACGTTATAATTTGATATATTTTTTAATTAGTTGTTTGTTAATTTTTGTTTTTAGCTTTATTTTTGACTTGGTCAATGGTAAACTTCGGTTTTGTTGTCATGGTCATGATTGTATTTGCTTTTATTGTTCTTTTCAGCAAATAATTATTTAATTTCTCAATTAACTTAATTTTCATTAGTATTGAAACTAATTTAACGGGCTTTCATTGACAAGTTAATTGTATTAAAATATAAACTTTCTCAAGTAACATAATTTAATATTTTTAAAGTTAACTTCCATTACCTTTTTTGTGAAGTGAACTTTTATAACACTAAGGATTTAAAATTTAAGAAATATTACTTTTTTTTATTTTATAGATGAACAGCTTTTTGTATAGAGTAATTTTGATTGTCAAATATATTTAAGTGTAATAACATCTCTCAAATTTTTTAAAAATTTATTTTGTTTCACCCTATTTCAAAAATTTCTGGTTTTTCCATTGCCTGAGTAGCTCACCTTACATCAAGCTAGGCATATTCCAATTGATAAACTAAATTCACACTAAACTTATTACCCAAATTCCTCAAAATTTACCGAACAATAATGAATTTCAAGCCTAAAATAATTAAGAGCATTCACGGCCAAGAAATAGGCTTTACTAAGTTCGTCAAAAATAGGGAAATTATTCCAAGCATTTATTGATAAAACAAAGTGGCCTAAGAAACATTATCCAGCTCCACAAAAAATTAATTGACAACAATGCCTTCATTGAAAAACAAAATAAACTGCATAAAAATTCAAGAAAAAGTTATTTTTCTAAACTTTACATTATAAAAAAGAAAAATCTCTTTATGTTCTATCATTCAAATTCTAAACTGTACAAAGATATCAGATTGCTCTTATTATTATTCACTTGCTGCATTCTTTTTTACTATTGATAATTAAATCAATTAAAAAAAATCAAAATTTTATTGCAGAATTGACACTGTTATATCAAAATCACCACGTACACGGAAAAAGGGAAAAACACAGTAACCAAGCAAAATGAAACAAAGCGTACCAATTTTATTGTTTCTGGAAGCGTAAGCCAATGTGTGTATAGATGATCAGCAATCTGCGGATTTTCTTTCAGAACTGGAGGAGAGACCTCCGGAAGCTGCAGCAGTTCCGGATCAAAAGAAGCAATGTCTTTTACTACTTCCACGTCCATCACCATTCTCGACTTAAACTTATATGATAGCAGCAATGATGAATACCAAACAATAGCTGTCACAGAAAACAAATGTGACCTAAAATTCCACGGAACGAACGCAAAACATGAAAAGGGAGAACGAAATGGTAAATAACTTGGCGGTATCAGAAATCAGAGACATCGAACAAATGGACCCCAAGAGATACATCAAATGAAAGACCCGTCCATGCACCGATACTTCACACTCAGGAAGAGAAACTTCAGCCAATAAGCCCCAGATCAACGCTTGAGTGCTCGAAAACGGTCGGATAGCACGGGGGAAAGCAAAGTCCGTGGATTGCGATTTGAGATCAATTATAAACCCTACCTCCAAGAAAGATGAAAATCGATGAAACAATCACCAAAAGCTCCGCTCTAATATGAAAAGCACATTCCAACAAAAGATGTAGAACAGGCTTCGAAACCCGAAACCCTACCGCAGCAACGGAGGAAGACGAGATAGGAACGAGGATCCAAGAATGACCGCCGAAAGGGTAGTATCTATCGGGCAATTAGTTTATGCGGAACCCCAATTATGGACAATCGATAATTAAAGCCTAATCATTTATATCTTCTTATTTCATTTGCTGGGATATTTATAGAGGAAGCATTGATTGCAATATTAATACCTTAATTTGAAGCATCTTTATAGATAAGCAATGGAAGATAGTTAGACAAAGAGTTATTAGTTGGTAGGGCCATAGTTAGAGATTAGTTAGTTCACCATACTCCCCATTTTATACTAAGAATCTTCTTAAATGTTGATTCATAATTGTGCTTAAAGACATTTTTTTGCATAATTTTAGGATCATATAATTATCCGATTTTTTTAAGTATAAGTTAAAAGTGAAGAGCATATATTAAGAACATTTTAAAAGGTTGGACTATAGCTAATATCATTTGTCTAGGTGACCACATTAGCTCAAAATGATGTGATAATCCAAAAACATGACATATATGTATTGTACTTCTTTTATAGAAATTTTGAGAGCTCAACTTCAAGGCTAACTGAAATTCAATGGGCTATTAAATATGATTAGCATGTCTTCTACAACCAACCAAATGATGACGGCATCATCCAATGCACTTATTTGTGAGGGTGTTGTCCACCTCCTATTGTGTTGAGGTGGACTTGTTGTAATGATATTCATTTCAATTAATTTGAATGTTCGTGACATGTTATTTCCTATTATTCATCATCTCACAAATAATTCTTCTTTAAATGCTCCTCTAAAGGAGTGTTTGTCGTTTTTATATTATGTTTGTATGATCTTTCTATGTTTTCCCAATCAAATATCCTTGTCAATAAATTCATCTACTCATCATATAATAAGGATGAAGATAAAAATAAGGTCAAAAAAAATTAAAAGGAACGTGTAGTGACTTGCATAGGGTGGTTTTTTGTAAGATGAGTTGGATATGGAAGTCTAAAAAAGGAATTCAAACTAGCTCACTCCATCTTAATCTTAAAGGAGACCTACAAAAAGCCTCTCATATATAACTAGAGAATCATAATTTACTTTTATTTTATGTATATGGAAATTCTCAAAATAGCATATATTTTTGGTTAATTGCATCTTGGATGATGCCCAGAAAAATCCTTAATTAAAAAAATATTGCTTGCATTTTAAAATCTTTAACATAATTATCAATGAAGAGTATTAACATTTTTAATAGGAGAAAAACTCCTACTATCAAGGCTAAACCAAGCCACTATGCAGAAGGTATGTCACGCTAACCCAAAGGACATAGAGCCTATGGAAAAAAAAATCAACAAAAATATACCAAATTAATAGAATTGGCCCAAAAGGGGATATCAATGAATATGTAAGAAACTTTTAAGAGATAGACATGACTTTATTTAGATATTATGGACCCATCATCATGGGTGATCAAACATTTGTTTTATTTAGCTATAAAGGTAATCATCCCTATGCAGCTTGAATTTTTTATCAGCAATTCATAAATTACATAGTCCATAGGATTTTCATATACTATAAGTTGAAGAAAAAAAATGATCCTATCATTTATGGTTCATGACAGTCATTAACTCCCTAAATATTCTAGAAAACCACCAATACAAGTTAAATCTTGTGCTCGATTAGTGGAAGAAGTACAAAGACTTACTAGGAGAATGAAAATATCTACAGGTGTATATCCCTAATGTGAATGCTCTATTGCATAGTATTATGGTATGTTATGAAGGTGAGCCAACTCTAATTCATTGTTGGATAGAATTCTCTCCAATGATTGGTATAAGAAGCACAAATTGAGTTTTTGAACTCATTGTCACTAAATCAATTCAAGATTATAAATATTAAATTATTTAATTTTGTGAAATACAACCATAAGCCTTGCAATAAAAGAATTTTTTATGAAAATATTCAAATAAGCCAATTATTTTAATTTCTTTGTTTGCAAATTTATAAGATTTTAATTTTAATTGCATTTCATCGTAATAAATTGCAAGTACACATGAGATTTGACAATTATCAAAAAAATAATAAGCAAGCAAAAGCAATGCTCATGTACATGAAAAGTATACACATAATGAAAATAATAAAAGATAGGTCTAGTGTCACTTACTCTTGGCCCTTAAACTCCAAGAAATCCATGCACATATCTTATTTTCATTGTATACACTATTTAGACTTTAAAAATACATGAGTAAATTACATGGGTACATGCTTGATTCCTTACAAAATAGTGTTTAGTATGAACGTGCTTGCACGCACACACATTAAGGTTTTTATTTTGTATCCACCATGGGTCTCAAAAGTTTTTTATCTAAATAATCAAAAATGATATTCAAAGAATAATATACTATCCTGAATGTTGAATCTCAAAATATCTTTCGAGTCATGCCTAAGGGATAGAGCGTTGGTTGAGGAATAAGTGAACGTAAATGAAAGTGAGTGAGAGAGTAAATGACAAAAAATATTGATTCTCTGAGAATAGATTGCATAATCATTCCTATATAAATGACCCTCCTGCCCTCCCAATTTATAAGTCATAGGGGGTGCTTAATGAAGTGCATGATTTTTGTCACTTAATGGAATGTTATAATAAATTTATGAGTCATTACATATTTACATTTTGTAACCGAATTTGGCATATTTTGATCATGGTTACAGTTGTTGGCATCATTCATGTATTTATAGCAATCTCTGGCACTGTTTCATATGTATAATTGCTCGACTTGGTCGTTTGATGCTTGATCGGCTAAAAGTCATTAGATCGACTAATAAATTTTTTGTCGGCTTCTCTATGGGAGTTTCAAGAAGACTTATTCTCCTTAGAAAGGGTTATTCCATCAGGCAGAGGGTTTGTCATTGTAATCTGATAGGCAGCCTTCATTAGGTCACGAGATCTTCATAGAGGTCAGATGAGAGTTTCAATAAGAAAGCATTGATCTTGTGAGTGCCCTTACATCAGTAAAATTTTCCTCAATCTAGGTAAGTGGCATCCTTTGGTTTGGAAAAACTTTTATTCGGTTGGTCCATTATTCAATAGATCAAAATGATGTTGGACGGTTTGATCCTTTGCAACTTTTTTATGTGATCCGTTGAATGACCTCGCGATTCGTGCAATTACATTTCTAATGTACATATTTAGTTTCTCGATTCTCTTACTTATTTGAAAATTACAACTAACATAAGAATAAAATAATTAAATGAAAATTTTGTTAATTTATTACGTAATAAGTACTGCTAATAATTGTACTCACTAAATTTTTATGTAATTTTTCCCTATTAGTTACGAACAATGTTTTTTTTCTTCATTTTATTAAAATTTTTATCTTTCAGTCATTTGTAGCAAAGGTCGAGGATGTTGGGTGCTAAAAAACTTGTGGATGAGAAAACATTACTGAGGGCCTTTGTCCTTCCTAGTTCTAAGATTTACCCTGTGGGGCCAAGAAAAGAAGAAAGCTAAAGAGTTCCTGATTAACTCAGAAGAAGAAATCTATTGAAGAGGGTCGGTCGACTGAGAAGAGGATGGGAGATAAAAGTCGGAATGCTAGTACTAAAGGGTCGGTTGGAGGTATCAGACCTGAGGGGTCCAGATTGGTGAGGCATTTGGTGACAAAGAAATAAAGATTGGAGGAGAATGCAGAATCATTCAACTCTCAGTCGCTTTTAGAGGGGGGAGCTAGAGAGGAGTGTGCATCACTGATGCATCTATCTTGGCTCCTATTCCACTATGTAAGCAACTGGCTCAACTACGACCCCTGGAACTGGAGTCTACAAAGGTGGTCTGCAAGCTTCTCCACTGGAAGGTTAGCCTTTGAACCGCGAGGCAGTCTAGGGTGCGACTCCACTTCTTATTGGGGACATTGTTCGTATGTTATAGATAGAGAGACTAATCGATAATTTAGATTTTCTTCCTTATTTAGTTTGTTCTGCCCACTCTAATGGCTTATTTTGATTTTACAAATGAAACCACAAAAAAGATCAACTGTCTTCCCAGAGGAACCAGGCAACCTCCTGCTCCAGAGGCGCCTGTTGGACCTACCCCTCTCTTAATCAAAGAGACCCTAGGCAATCTGTAACCTCCTACTAACATAGAGTGGAAAATAAATGGTTGAGGTGCTTCACACAAGTCACTGGTGTGTTGCATGGATGAGACATTGGAGTCCTTTGTTTGGGCATCAACCCTTCAAATGGAGACTGTCATATCAGACTTGAGGGTGGAGTTGGCAGTCCTCTATGAGGATTTAGAGAACCTTCAGACTAAAGTGGTGAGTTAATGAAGCAAGTTGGTGGAAGTCTGGGTGGCTAGTTTGATATTTTGTGTTTGGGTGGAAGAGTAGGGGAAAGAAAAATATAAGTTTGGTGGGTGAGCGTTATATGCAAGTTTATTGAGTTGGGGTCAGGTTTTACTCGAGGCGGCAGACGACCCATCTGTAAAATACTTTTTATCATAAATAAAATTTATTTTTTTCAAATCTCAAAAATATATAATCATTATGCAACTTCAATTTTCACACCAATTTGACGGGTATCTCTAAAGTTCGATGTACAAATGTGAGAAGTTTCAAATCCTCATGTACTCTATATATAGGTTTATGCTAAAAAATGGTGAATACTTTCATTTTTATTCACTTCATCATTTGGTTGGCTTCTTTTAGAGCTCTATGACTTCCAAATATTGTTCTCAGATGTTTGGTTTGGTAAGAGAGATCGAAAGATTGACCTTGATGGATTTTAACGTTCAATTATTATATGACACTTGAGTGGATGCAGAAGTTCATGTTACCAACAAGCTAGGACATCACCTGATCTTTTATTGGGATCAGTATTGGTGAGGGCTTTGGCTACTCTTTTGTACAGTGTTTCGATCAATCTTCAACCATTACAAATTCATCCCAACCCAGGTCAAGCCAAATTCTATCGCGACTGTTATGGCCTACATAGTTTGCCTGCACTGACTGGAGATTTCTTGGTCATGGGAGTTGTTCTAGCACATGTTCTCCATTAAAATAGAGACAAACGAGTATGTGGTCATTGGCTTGATCCAAAAGTTTCATCTAATTGACTTGAAAATAAAATAATGCACTAAAAATTCTAATTCTTAAGGGGTTCTTGTGATGACTGGGGCATCAATAACAGGGTGACGGTGGCCCCTAAATCCGACTCAAGTCACTAGAGTCAGTCGTTATGGGAAAGCAGTCATCAATGGCTTGTCGGCACTATTTTTGTTGGAAGAGTTGCCCGTTGGAAGTTGTCGATCACCGGGATCGAAATCTCGTCGCCCGCTTCAGAAGGACATTTTACTTTACATATGTATATAAGTTTAGAAAAATATGAAATCAAACTGATCTCATATTTTTCATAGTTCAAATGAAAGAACATTGTACCTCAAACCTTGTATCTATCCCAAGGGATAAACACAAGACTTGAGAATGAGGCACGATCAAATAAACTAATAAATATATGACATACGTTTGGTCAGTGAAACCGTTTTATTTGCCGACAATTTCCCCTATTTAATATGAAGAATTAAATATGATTTATTTTAAGCTGGGTTCGGACAAGCTTCCTATAAGGGTAATCCCCTATAGTTAATTACATCTTAAATGACCGAAGTCACCTAAGAAAACTCTCGATAAAAATCAGAGAATATTGTCTTGAAAGAAGTCAAATGATAGGACTTTTCAACGAAATCAGACAAAGAGGTGTGAAAGGGGAATGGTTCAAATTTGGAACATTATTGTAGGATCCAAAGAAGAAAGAACTAGAGGATATCATAAATCCGGAGGAGAACCTCGGTGACTTCCCAATCTATCCTAATGTTTGGCTTCAGTTTCGAGAAGAAATTATTTAAGTGTTTCATCCTGCCAGTTTTATTAATTTAGGGCTTACATTTGTGTGAAACGATCAAACAAAAATCCTGAAAGATGTGAGGATTTAGGTCGTGACAAGCGACAACCTCAAAATCCTAAAGCGGGTTAGGGCTTAAATTACACAGCAAATCTATACAAAGGCCTAAAGATAAATTGAGGATTTATGTTGCATAACCAAACAACCTCGAAATCCTATGAATTGTTATTTAATTCTAAGGAAAGATATGTTATTGTAGATCCTCTTACTGCTGAAGATGACCCTACTGCCCGCAATGCTAGCTCTAAGATTCTCGTCGCGATGAGGTTAAGTTTTCTAATGTGTCAAGTTATGATGTCAAATCAGATGACCCAATGGTTATAATTCTTTAAATATTATGGAGCAAATTAAAGTTGATTAGAGTGACATCGGTTAGGATCCTACGGTTCCCTCATTTTGGCATCATTATTTTCTATGGGATTCACTTAGTCTAAATAAATTTACTAAAGTCAACTTAATGAGTTCCATACTTTCATTTAGACCGTGGGAAGCCTCGGTAGCAACCGTAGGTTACCTCCTCTGAGGGATTTCCGATCATCTGATATAGACGTCTTGATTTAGTTGCAATTGTTATTTTGCGATGTTTGTGATTATATTTTGAATGTTGTGGCAGTGAATTTTATCTTGATTGATTTTAGTTTTGGTTTTTGTTTTGCGGCTATCCTAGCAGTTTTGGTTTTCATGTAAGGTGACATTGTTGTTTAGCAAGCAAGTTCGTAAGCATAAAAGTATATTATAGAAAGTACGAGAAAAGAAAATATTGTAAACTGTAAAAGTGTACCTGACGAGTTTTCTCGTTCCTCCACCTGAAAAGTCAGTACTTGCAAAGCACATATATGTATATATAATTTTGCAAGAATTAAAACATGCTGATAATGAAAGTAGAAAATACAAGTTTAAGATGTTTCTACCAGATTGTATGTCATAACTTAGTGAGTTAGGTTTAAAGTTTGAGGATGATTCCATTAAGCAAATCATAATAAGTCCAGATGTCCTACAAGATTTCCAAAGGATCATGAAAAAGTTTTGGGTAATACCTTAGACATTTCATGGTCCTTGGAATTATCTTGAGTACATTTTGGTTTTATTGTGTTTGCTATACGTTTCATCCAATTAATACCCTTATGCTCAGTGAATCATGATGTTTTGATTATCTCTTAAATGGGGTAATCATCGCTTGATATCTTACTGATGAATTATATAGGTAAAGACCCTTGGGGCAACTTGACTTAATTAAGGAATTTAATTAATTTAATTTTTAAAGAATGGGCTTGTAATGTTTTGAAAGGTTTTAAATTAATTATAAGTTATTGCCTAAATCTCATTAGACAAAATTTTTATTAAGTGTGGTTCATTACTAAGCCCTTAAGATTTAATAAGTAGGTTTATGGTTAAGAAAAATGATTTTTAATATTTATACTCTTAATCCTTATCATGAATTATAAATCATTTTAAAATCATTGGTTGGGTGTTAAAATTATTGAGTTATAATCTTCTAAAATCAAACCCCTCACCTTAATATATTCCTATTTAATTATTCTTCCCAAATTTCATGAATTTGAAAAAATTATAAATTTATCTTTTATGAGATTCAAAGTGAGGTTGGTTTCTACCACTTATCCCTTTTTGGTTTCAATCATCAAGATATGTTATTTTAAGATCACTTATTACCCATTTACCCTCTTGATTAGACCTAAATATTAATTAATCTTTAAATTCCAAAATTATACTTTTGCCCCTAAGGCCATAATATCCTATAATTCATTAAATTAGACTCAAATGACTTGAAAATTTTATGTTACCTCACTCATGGGTTAATTAAAACATTGGAGGAGAAAATGTGATTTTTCCAACTTTATTTAATTTTTATAATTATTTTTAATGCAAAAATAGGGATTTTCAATGAAAATTTAATAACTCCATCAAAATAAGACTTTTGTCCTTAAGAAAATTATTGAAGGTTTGCCTAGGTTAGAGGACCACTCAGAAAATTTTTCATAATTTTTAAAGTTTTAATTTAATTATTAGAATTATTTGTTTGTTTTGAGTATTAATTAAATATAAAATAATATTTAAATGAAAAATTAAGTTTTATATTTTTATTAAATTCGTCTAAGTCTAGGAAATCCAAAAAATAAATTTCATATTTTTTAACTTATTTTTTAATTATTAGAAATATTTTAGTGAGAAATTAAAGAAAATTCATTTTTTAGCTTTTAAAATTAATATCTTGACTTAGAAAATTAGGAAAATTATTTTAATTAGTTTCAAGTGATAAGGAAGCCAAATGTGTCATTTTAGTATATTTTTACAATTTTGTAATTTTTATGATTTTTAATTAATTTCTAATTATTTAAAGGGTTAAAATTAGCTAAAAAATGAAGTGTTTATTTTTAATTAAATTTTATTTTTCTTAGATTCCTCTCATTACAAGGAGCTCCAAAAACCAACTTTTGTAATTTTTTGAGTTGTATTTTAATTATTATAATTATTTTAGTGCAAAAAAAAGTTATTTTAGTTGATTAATCCATTTAAGTAGTCAAATTAACTCTAATTGAATTGAAATTTTTATGGGGAGCTCCCCTGATATTAAATTACTGTGTGGTATAGTTTTTCTGCTATTTAAATTTATATTTACTCCAAATTAATTTTATTTCATTTTTTTAGGCTGAGTGACAAATATGAATATTTTTAATGAATTAAATCAAGTTTATATTTTTCATAGAATCTTCTAACCACAGTGAACTTACCAAAATAAATTTTGTATTTTTCTGATGAGTATTTTAATTATTATAATTTTTATATCAAAACAAGGACCATTAACTTGAAAATTAGATACCTATGCCTAGAGATCTCCCCTAACCTTAGAAAAATTAGAAAAAGAATTATCATAACATGTAGAATCAAAGTCCCAAAGCTCAAGTCATGGTGAAATGTCTATGCAAATGGAGAGGTAAAATAAGGAAAACACTATTTAATTAATTAAAAATAATATATGCATCAAATAAACTTGAAAATGTTTGCACATTTGTCGGCACTATTTTTGGTGTGGGGTTTGCCCGTAAGAAGCTGTCGGTCATCGAAATTGAAATCTCGTTGCCCGCTTCGGAAGGACGTTAAAAAA
>NEWO01000445.1:524626-575564 GCA_003013225.1 Phalaenopsis aphrodite | reverse complement strand
ATGGATTTGGATTTAGACTTAAGTTAAGCATGTAGGGCTAAACTTGGGTCAAACTTGAGCTAGCTTTGAGCTAAGCTCAAATCGATTGTTGTGTTTGGTCAAAAATGACCTTATAAAAGATTTTCAACAAAAATTGGATGCCAATTTGAGATCTAAGGCATTCAATTGTTGAGATTTGGGGTGTTAGCCAATATTTGGGCTAATTTGGGGATTTTGTCAAAGATGGTCATATTGACCAAATTGGACCAAGGTGTAGTTAAAAAAAATAAAATTAGGAATATTTTGGATTTATTGGGATTTATTAGGAATTTTTGGAATTTTTTGGATTTTGGGTCATGGAGGGGTATCTTGGTAATTTGGCCATTTTTAGAAATTTTGACAAATTTGGATGTATCCAAGGTGTTTGAAATGGGTTTTGATCAATTTTGGATATTTTGGAAAAATTTGGGAATATTAGCCAAATTTGGGTCCCAATGGCAGTTAGGTAATTTGGAGGTGTTTAGGGGCAAAAGACCAAGTTAGGCATTTCACATAGAATTGGATACATATCCATTCTAAATGAACCATGGATTAATGTATTGTGAAGATATGGTGTACCCTAGTTCCAAGTCAACACCTAGGGTCGACCCTAAAGCCAAGTAATCCTATACGAATTCTTCTTGAATCCTCTTATAATGATCTTACCTACTAAATTCTAGAGGTTAAGATCAATATGTGGAATTTCAAGTTGAGTAAAAAGAAGAGTTTTGAATTTCTAATGGTGGGGTACCACTTCTAGTTTTCTAAGACTAGTCAATAGGAAAGTCCTATGGCTAGACCTAAGATACTAAAGAAGTTTCTAGACCTCAACCAAAAGTGAGGTCAACAGGTATCAAACAGGTCTAGAGGAAGAAGCAGGTCCATGCTTCCCTCTCACTGCCTGGTGAAAAGTTTCGAGCTCATTTAAACTTGTTATGTTGCTTAATACTTAATCCTATGAATACCTTTAATGCTTAGTGAACATTGATGTTTCAATTATCCTTAATAGTAAGGTAATTATCATTTGCCATTTAATTTAGAAGTTATGTTGGTGAAGATCCTTAAAGGGGCAAATTAGCGTTATTAAAACACTTTGCCGATTTGATTTCTAACTTGGGCTTAGGATGTTAAAAGGTGTTTACTTTATATTCATCCTTCTAAATCTTATTTAATGAAATTTGATTTTAGCTTAAGTCACCACTAAGCCCTTTAGGTTAAGTCACCACTAGGCTCTATTACCCATGAGTCAATTAAGACATAAGAGGAGAAAATGTGATTTTTCAAAATTTAATTTAATTTACATATTTATTTTAATGGAAAAATAGAATTTTTCAAAGAAAATTCCATAACTTCACCAAGTAAAGCCTAATCCCTTGAATTTTTTTCTAGACGTAGAAAATGAGGCTTAAAAATTTCATGGTTTATTAAATTTATTTTAATGGAAGCATTGGGCCCAAATTTCATGGTTTATTAAATTACATTTAAATTTTAAGAATTATTTTACGTTCTGGAGTATTTATTAATTACAAAAAATTTTGAAAGAGAAAATTAAGTTTTATATTTTTATTAAATGTTTTTAAGGTCAAGGAAACCAAAGAAACAAATTTCACTTTTTATTTTGAATTTTTAGAATTATTTTAGTGAAAATTCATTTTTAGCCTTTAAAGTTTATTTTAAGCTTCAAAATTCAATATCTTCACTTAGAAAATGAGGAAAAATATTTCAATTGTTCATAAGTGCTTAGGAAACAATTTATAACATTTCCATGAATTTTATTATTTTTGTGATTTTTATCATTTTTTAATTATTTAAATATTGAAAATGAGCTTAAAAATGAAAATTTTATTTTAATTTCAAATTTATTTTTAAAAATTTTCGATTACAGAGAACTCCAAAAACTAATCTTTATAATTTTTTGAGTTATATGTTAATTGTTAAAAATCATTTTATCACCAAAAATGTCATTTAACCTAAAAAAATCAATTTAATTATTAAATCAGCTCCAAATGTTTTGAATTTTTTATTGGAGTTCTCTGAACTTTAAATCACAGTGGAGATTTAAAATTAAGTCATTTAAATGTTTTTGTTTCCCAAAATTAATTTTCTTTTTGTTTTAGGGTTGGTGGAAACTAAGTGTTTTCTGAATGACTTAACCCATGAAATATTTTCTAAAGGGTTCTCTGGTCATAGCAAACCTTTCAAAATGTTCTTAGAATTTTCTAAGAAACATGCTAATTTTTATGATTAATTTATACAAATAATAGACATAAACTTGGAAAATATGAATCTCTGTCTAGAGATATCCTTTGACATTAGAAAAAACAAAGAATGTTCCTTAGGACACAGGGAACAACATGCCAAAATTTCAAGTCATGACGAAATTTCTACATGCATGGAGATTTAAAAGACTCAAAATAGTTTTTAATTAATTAAAAATAAATATGCATCAAATAAATATCAAATTATTTTCATATTAGTCTCCTCTGTTCATTGAGCAAGAGGGTATTTCTATTTTATTTTTGTGATTTTTCTACATCAAGATATGAATTTTTGAAATTTGGGTTATTTATTTAAATAAAAAAATACCCTATTTATCTATTTAAATGCGAGGCGCTGACTAGATCTTAGGCGGCTCCGAAGCTCCACGCGGCGTCCTCTGGTTCGGCACCGTCATCCACCTCAGCTCTAATTCGGCCCATGTTTCATGTAAGAAGGTGTTGTCCGGCCAGATATCGTCAGTTGATGAGATAAACGCGGGATTGGACGACCCCCTTCATCGTCCCCAATGCCTTAGTCCGAGAACCATCCATTTTCAAAGCTTAAGATCTCACTCATTTCTTAACCAAATTAAGTGTGGTTTATTTCTAAATGCTCGTCTAGGTGTGATGAACACGTCCTTACGGTAATCATGCAATTAAATTAGCTCTAATCAAATGAAAAATTAAGATAAGCTCGGTACCTTTGCTATGCAAAGGGAAGTTTTGATTAGATGTGCTTGGCACGTTCATGTAGGTCCAAGGAGGCTAGGGATTAAGCCTCTTGCTACGGTGAAAGGCCAAGGTATAAATTTGCCCAAGCTTGATTTCAGGTGTTGGTCTAGAGCTATGCTAGGGGCTCTGTGAAAGGGGAATTTGATGGGGCTTCTCCTTCTTTCACTGTGGTGAATGTGTGGGTGAGTTTAATTTGATTTTGGTAGAGTGTAGAGGTCTGGAGAGTTCTATCCTGTCTCTGGCAAGGGTTTGAGCTCAAAAATTGTACTCCAGCAAAAGGATTTAGGACAATGTGGTGGTTGGGTTGCACTGAGGAGGTCTAAAAGAGGCTCTAGGAGAAATTTGGAGGGCTCTCTCTGAGAAATTTGTAGCACTACCTCCATGTTCGTGGATGTGTGGTTTTTTATAAATGGGCTATAGGGTGGTTTTCATGTCCAATTTGGGGTGAAAATGCTTGCATAGGTGGAGGGCAGAGAGGCTCTAAGATTTAATTTTGATGAGGTGTCCTCTAGGTTTGAATTGGGTTTGATTCCATGGGGGTGGCTCTTGGTTTGGACATTCTCCAGCCAGTAGACCGACCGGCCAGGCCAGGGGAGGTGGCTAGAAGGTCACGTGAGCCAGGGGAATATGTCACAACAATTAAATGGGTTGGTGTTTAGTTTTGGCAAAAATATCTTTGGCTTAAGAAGATATTGAATTAAATCCCTTGATTTAGGGATCCTTTGGTCCATGGTTTGACATGGGTGGTTTCATGGGGTTTAGCCTGCTCAATAAGGTTCAAAATTCTGCTGTGGTGGTCCTTGTTGGCCAATTTGGCTATGTTAAGTCAATTTTGGTGAAGGGGCCCATGTGGGTGCAAGTGACCAAAACTTGGGTTTGGGCTAGGCTATCCATGTTAATTGGCCCAATTAATTGATACATTTGATATAGATGACTGTAATGAAAATTTTTGTTGAAGGATTGCAATAATTTTGAGTTCAATTGGAGGGTCAATTTGAAGGATTTTTTATTTTTGGTCATTTTTGACATGTTAGGATAGGTTTGGGTTCAGGTTGAGCTAGCCTTAGAATTTAGCTCAATAAAATGGTTCAAATAATTAAGCAATATGTTATGAAAATTTTTCATTGAGGAATGGAGTGGAAATTTTGGAGCTAAGTGTCACGGACAAATAGTCCCACTTCGGCTAGGTGTAGGGCCGAAAAGCAGTATTTAAGTCCTGGGCTGCCCACCACCCATACGGGCTCTTTTGGGAGGTGACAAGTGGTATCAGAGCAGATTACTGCCTATCAGGTGTGTGGACTCTCCAAGGTCCAGTGGGACCCTCGGTGGAGCCGATCCGTGACGAGGGCGTCACGTGATTGGGTGGAGGAGAATGTCACGGACAAATAGTCTCACATTGGCTAAGTGTAGGGCCGAAAAGCAGTATTTCAGTCTTGGGCTGCCCACCACCCATAAGGGCTCTTTTGGGAGGTGACAAGTGGTATTAGAGTAGATTACTGTCTGTCAGGTGTGTGGACTCTCCATGGTCCAGTGGGACCCTCGGTAGAGCCGATCCGTGATGAGGGTGTCACGTGATTGGGTGGAGGAGAATGTCACGGACAAATAGTCCCACATCGGCTAGGTGTAGGGCCGAAAATCAATATTTAAGTCCTGGGCTGGCCACCACCCATAAGCAATCAATTTGGTGAAATTTGGAGGCATAGCCAATTTGGGGCAAAGTTTGAGGCTTTTGACTTAGGCTGAAATTAAATTAAATTGAGGCTTCACCAAGGCCAATTGAAGGTCAAGTTTGATGTTTAGGAATGTTATGAAGAGTTTTCAACATAAATTGTGGCAAATTGAGCGAGTTATGGGTTTAATTGGGTGAGATTAGGTCATGTGGCCAAAATTGGGGCTTTGACCTAAATCAAACTTGGGCTCAAAGCATGGGACAATTGATCTTTGATTTGGTATAACTTGGTCACATGCAAGGTGAATTTAAGTTTAGGATTGAAATTGTGGGAAATTTGGACCAATTTGATGGACATTTGAGGTGGATTTGGGGAAATTGGTCCTTTTAAGGGCAATTTGGTGATTTTGGAAAATGATGGCCAAATTGGCCAAATTGGGTCATGTGGTTTCTAAGAAAAATGAAATTAAGAATACTTGGAAGGTTTTGCAAATTTCTAAGATATTTGTGATTTTTTTGAAATTTTGGCTAAGGTTTGAAAAGAATTTTAAACAAATTTGGGTATTTTGAGTAAATTTTGGAAATTTGGCCAAACTTACGGTTTCAAGTGTATTTAGGTAATTTGGGGGAGTTTAGAGGCACAAGGCCAAGTTGGGTATCTTTGGTAGAATTGTGGAGCTAACCAACATAAATAAGTCATGGACCAATGGAAACCCCATTTGGGTCCTCTATGTAATGGTCTTAGCTAAACCCAAGCCTAGGGCCAGTGGTTTAGAGGACCATCTACATGAGTCTCCCAAAGGATTAAGGGATCAAAGTTAAGAAAATTTTGGGATTAAGGTACTGAGTGATTGTGAGTAAGGTGATTGCAGTGAGTGACTTAGCTCTAGACCAACACCCAAGGTTAACCCTAAGGTCAAACAGTCTTGTGGGAACTGTCCTTGAGCTCCCTCATAATGACCCCACCTACTAAGTGCTAGATGTTAGGACCAATATGTAGAGCTTCAAGTTGAGTAAAGAGGATGTTGGAATTTCTAATGGTGAGGGTTCCTTTTTTAGTTTTCTAGGAATAGTCAACAAAAAAGTCCTATGGCTAGACCCTAGGCTAAAAAAGAGCAAGAACTAGACCTCAACCAAAAGTCAGGCCAACAAATGAACCACCAATAGGTGCGGTGTGCTGGGCAAGCACACCGCGTGTATTGGCGTCGACCGACGAGATCAATGCAACCAATACAAACTATTAAGTCAATAGACTTGGAAGGAGGTCTAGAATTGTGTGTGTTATTTGTTTCCGCTGGGAAATTAACATATAAATATTTGATCAAAGTTAAGAGGTAGGAACACTCGCTAGGGATTGGAGAGTTGGTTTTGAGTTATGAGATTTTAAGTGCCCATAGAGGATGGGAATCGGTAAGTAAGTGCGACCCCAAAGTGGGAATTGAAGTTTATGTATTAATTTAAAAAGAGGGTTAGAATTTAGGGACCGGCCTCAAAAGAAGAGTGGAATCAGAAGTTAAGGACTGATTCTAAAGTGAGAATTGAAAGTTAAGGATCAATCTCAAGAGAGGGTGGGAAGTTAAGGGCCGACCTCGAAAAGAGAAAATCAGAAGTTAAGTACTGATTCTTAAATGAGAATTGAAAGTTGATCAATAATCTCAAGAAGAGGGTCGGAAGATCTGGACCGACCTCGAAAAGGTGTGAATCAAAATTAAGGACTGATTCAAAATTGAGAATTGAAAGTTAACGATCAATCTCAAAAGAGAGTGTCGGAAGGTAAGGACCAAACTGAAAGAAGTGAATCAGAAGTTATAGACTGATTCGAAAATGAGAATTGAAAGATAATGATCAATCTCAAAAGAGTGTGTTAGAAGATAAGGACCGACCTCAAAGGAGTGAATTAAAAGTTAAGGACTGATTCAAAAATGAGAATTGAAAGTTAATGGTAAATCTCAAAAAAGAGTGTCAAAAGATAAGGACCAACCTCAAAGGAGTGAATCAGAAGTTAAAGACTAATTCAAAAATGAGAATTGAAAGTTAATGATCAATCTCAAAAGAGAGCGTCGGAAGGTAACTACCGACCTCAAAAGGAGTGAATTAGAAGTTAAGGNGTCGGAAGGTAACTACCGACCTCAAAAGGAGTGAATTAGAAGTTAAGGACTGATTCTAAAATGAGAATTGAAAGTTAATGATCAATCTCAAGAGAGAGTCGGAAGTTAAGGACCGAGCTCGAAAGAAGTGAATTAGAAGTTATTGACCTATTCTAGGATAAGGATTGAAAGTTACGGATCAATCACAAAAGTGGGTCGGAAGTTAAGGACCGACCTGAAAAAGAGTGAATCAAAAGTTTAGGTCTGATTCAAAAATGAGACTTGAAAGTTAATGATCAATCTCAAGAGAGAGTCAAAAGTATAGGCCCGACCTCGAAAGATGGGAATCATAAGTTAAGGATTGATTCCAAAATGAGAATTGAAAGTTAGTGATCAATTTGGAAAGATTATGTCGGAAAGTGAGGATCGATCTCAAAAAGAGCAAATTAGAAGTTAGGGATTGATTTCAAAATGAGAATTGAAAGTTAATGATCAATCTCAGGAAGAGAGTCAGAAATTAACGACCGACCTCGAAAACATTGAATCAGAAGTTGGGGACTAATTCAAAAATGATAATTGTTGTTGTTAAATCTAATGATATGTGTCGTGTGAAAAGGTTTACATTGTTGAAGAAGATTTGTAAAATTTTGTGAGGTTTTGTGCAGAACATGAAACTCCGCAGGGATGTTGAGAGAATTAGTGTAGACAAAGATAGTTGTGCTGCGCGAATAAAGAGTAAGAGACCTCAAAATTGAGAGAATCAACTCAACAGATTTATTTTCTTTCCTTATTTCTTTTATCATGTTTAATTTTCAAAATATGTTTTCAAAAATTTAATTTTAGTTGGTTGATTTTCAAGTTTGGTGATTTTCAAAAGAGATTTGTTTTGTTGTTTGTTTGTTATTATTATTATTACATTTTTTATTTGAATTTTATTATCATAAAAAATTTTGTTGTTTTGTTCTTTGTTCATTGTAATTTTGAACCAAAGTATGGTTTGTGGCTTTTATCCATCATACAATTGGGGCAATTGAACAAATAGACAAATTTCTGAAAGAAACTTCATTAATCTGCTCCAATAAATGTTACAGATCAAGTGTAGACTAATGCCTCAAAAAGTACAATATGCTAACTGCATCAAAGTACATCCAAAATATCTCACACTAAGAACATATTATAGGCTGAGTATCTCTGATATATATCATATTTGTTGTAATGTACTAAAGAGGAAAAGAAGCCTTTGACTATCTTTTCCTATTGTGATAAGCTCCTGATCGAGCACACCTTCTAAGCCATGCACTATGACAGAGTTTCCATTGCATGTACTTCGAGGTACAACCCTCTCATAGCTCATATGGTACCAGCTCCTCCAGTTCTAGATCTGGCTGAAATTCATATGGTATTTTATTGTCTTACATCCGCCGAAATGTCACAGACACCCTACGGTGTCGTGCTCCTAGAATACAGTGTTTGGCGACATCCGCTTCATTCTCCTTATGGACTAGCACCGAACCTACAAGTAGTCAAATTTCAACAGCTCCTCTGAATTCACCAAGGCCAATGATGTCAATTTCTTTCCCAAATAAGATGTTGCTTTTACTCATGAATGAGACCACACAGAAAGGTCTCATGAAGTCATGGTGGTCTATGTGTGGAGGAATGCAATCACCCATGTCGTAGATGTTGATAATTCAACTATTAGGAATGCAGTTAGCGGGCATTATACTCCACTTGACCATTCTCTTAATCATCCACTTTATCATTGGTAGTAGTGGATCGATCTGATCATGTCGAAGAATCCCAGGCGGATTCCCTTGTCTGTCGTTGGTAAAGTTATAGCAACAACCACACTAGATAATGATCCTTCCCTTTCCTCACATCCATTTTCTTGGCTCAGAATAGGTTCTTTCCATAAGCATGCCTGCTCGACCTCTGTCCCTTAGGTCAAAAATGCAGTCAAGAATATTTTGTTCATCACTCTTTGAGAAGACCCTGGTGTATAAATCCAATCCTTCTAGCATGTTGATGAATTACCCTTATACCTCTTCGTAGAGTTCAAAATTTCTTTTGTTAACTTTGCTTAATATGTAATATTTTGTCGTGGTTAAGATTGGCGGTTGTCAAGGAAGTTCACTTGTGTCAACGGTGGCGGGAACCCAAACTGGTGCTGACTTTGTTTCTAACAGAATGTATGATTCTACACTGACGGGACGTATGGATCTGTACCCCTTGGAACTTATGGTTTTGTATCCAATGGGACATATGACTCTTCCTCTATCACATAATCGATAGTTTGAGATCCATCATTTGTAGAGGAATACTCCTCTAAGGTACTGTAGTGCTGTAGGTCCAAGACATTGCAGTCTGAGCATTCCACGAATGCCCCCATAGCTGACGATCGTGTAGGTATTTCAGCGTTGCATGTAGGGTAACAATCTTGGATTCATCATCTGTGGCAGGAAAGCTTGAAGAAGTTTCATGCCTGGATCATAAATGTTCCCCTCAGGAACAGGGGTGAGTAATTTTTCTGCCTCTTTTTGGCGTCTTTTCTCTTCTGGTAAGAAAGCCCTCTGCTTTCGGCGGCTAGCATTTCTGCGTTGTGTTCTTCGTAGCGGAGCGTCTAAAAATCTTTCATTATCAACAGGGGTCAGGCCCCCAGTTGGCATAGCTATCATTGATGGTACGTGGTTGGACCCCTCCATTGGGTCCTGTTGTACCATCATATTATTTCCTTTCAGTGACACACTATCTTTGGTGGTCAACCCTAGCAGTGAGGGCAATCATTCCTTTTCTTGTCAACTGATGACATTCATTAAAGGCCCCTCGTAATCTATGCTGACTTGGGTAAATTCCATTTCAAAATCTATAGTGCCACCCTGTGGTGTCATTTCTTTATTTAGTGCGACATTCCAACCATCTTTAAAGACAAAGATCAGCCTTTGGCCTGACATTTCTCTGCAGATGACAAGAAAAATGTCAGTGTGCTGAAACTTAGTGTGAACAAGAACAATACAAAGAAAATATTAAAGGAAGATTTAGTTTATTTTGGTGAAGAGATCGTTTATTTATGTGTGAATTTAGTTTATTTTAGTAGAATATTAAGTACAAAGGTAGAAAGAAGAGAATTTGAAGTGTAATTCTTTTCAAAATTTTCATTATATTGAGGATAACTTTGTTACAAAAAATTTGGACCCGATCAGAGACTTTTGGCCACATAGATAACCCCAGAACAACTGAATTTTTAAGAATTTCAAATCAAGTGGCGGAAAGCAACGTCAGGTTGCATAATATGTCTTCAGGTATCGTCCGTTGATTGGTAGCATGGCTCTTTCATCCCGGAAGTCTACAAACTGGTAGGCTCCTCCTGCGCAGACCTTTTCAAGGAAAAATTGTCCCACCCAAATAAGCTCAAAGTTTCCACCAATCTTGGGGCATGCAAGAATAGGTCTTATGAACACAAAGACGAGGTCACCAACTTTGAATGTCCTTGGGCAGACCAATTTGTCATGAGCTTGTACCATCTTTGCCTGGTAAAGCTCCAAATGTTGTTGTGCTTCAAGTCATTTTCCTTTAAGACACTCTAGTTCTTGTCTGAGTTTTGCACTTTTTCTTGTTGTGAGTTGGTTGGCAACAATGACTCTGAGAGACGTCGTTTGAATTTCTAACAGTAGCATGACCTCAGACCCGTACACGAGCATGTAAGGCATGCACTTAGTAGGAGTCCCGAATGTCGTTCAGTAGGCCCGCAAGGCTTCTAATAGTTTGCTATGACAATCTCTTTTATTTTCGTCTAGCCTCTTCTTTAAAATCTGTATCAATTTCTGTTGACCTCACTTTTAGTGAAGGTCTTAAAATAACATCTATAGACCAAACTCAACTTGAGGAATCTTATGATTTAAGATTCACAGACATATTTAAAAGACCTAAAATGATCATTGTGATCATTAAGATAAAGGGTCTACCAACTTGACTTGTTTGGACATACATAGGGTTATTAAGACCCTAAAAATTGAAATTACCCTTAAAGCACTCCGTTTGAAGCTTAACAATGACAATACCCTAAATAATCAGATCAGTGGTGACAAGCCCTAAACTGATCAAATTTTGACTTAATGGTCACCATAATGATCATAAAGTCAACATTGACATTTAATTGATCCAATTGGTAAACTTTGACCCAAATAGTCAATTTTGGTCAAATTGGTCAATTTTGATAAAACTGGTCAACTTTGGTTAATTTGGACCAATGAATAGTTCAAACCCTAAATATGGTCAACATGGATTATTTAATCATTTTAAAACACCAAAATGATCAAACTGTACAATTTGGTCAACTACAGACACCATTGACCAACTATTGATCAAAATGACTATAGTGAACCTCCATGGTCAACGCTTTGACCTTTTGATCATTCATATGCCCAAACGACCACCATATGATCAAGACAACAACATATGGACAATTTGACCATTCTAGTCAACTTGGGTCAACCCTCAAGACTAACCTAACCTTAACATGGTCAAGTGACTCATCTTAATCAACCCTGGACCTACATTTGACAGCTAGTCCAAACTGGTCAATCCTGGTCAACCATAGTCAACTTGGTTAAAATGGTCCATCCATGACCTAATGACCAACACATAGACCTCATGACTAACCTAGCTATGACAAGGTTAAGAAAGTCATGTTGTTCAACTCTACACCTAAACGGGTCAACTATGGTCAACCTAGTCAATTCTGGTCAACCATAGTCAACTTGGTCAACTTTTGCCGAAATTTTTAATTTTGAACCAAATTGGTGAAATTGGTCAAATGGTCAACACCCAAAATCATTTTGACCAATTTATGGGTTAATATTATAATTTCCTACATTTTTGATTAATTACATAATTAATTAAAAATAGATTTATGAGAATTTAACCCTAAATTAAAAGACATCACATGTGACATCAAAAAGACATCATACATGACATGAAAAACCCATAATTGATTTTTAAAATTAAATCTAATTTATAGGAGGTCATAAATGGGTTATTCATAATCCATTAGACCCATCATGACATATTTGGCACTTTAACCATGGTTAAAAGTCATAATGACACCATCATAAAAGAAGGGACATGTGTCATTCCCTCTTGAAACCAAAGCATGACATTGAAGGTGGAGAGCACCTCAAAACCTCACCGATGGAGAGAAATTGCTTGGCTAAATGTCTTTTATCATAGTTAAATTCATCATGAGGAGAAAGGTGAGTAAGAAGCATATTTGTCATGTTCTCTTTAATCCATAGAACAAGATGATGGAAATATGTAGGCAAGGCTGTCTCAGCAAATTTTAGCCAACATTATCCACCTCATTGATGAGCTAATGAGGGGAAGCCAAGGATTTAAGTTAAAACTTACTCCACATGGGTTTAAACTTGGAAAATTAATTGAACTTATCCTCAGCCATAATTCTATATGGAAACCATCATTAATGTGGTTGATAACATCCCCAAATGAACCTAAGCTGATCAAGGTTCATCCATGGCTCTTCTAAATCCTATTTATAGGCCAAACCCATGAGCTAACGAGAAAAGGAGGAAAGCCATATACTGCCTAATTCTTCAAACACCCTTCAGAGAAATTCCTGCCAGTTTTTTAAGGAGTAGAATCTCCATTAAATCAACCTCTAATCTCCACTGGTTTCTTCCAATTTCTCTACCCAAAAACAAGACAATTTTTGGTTTTGACATAAACCCCCTCAAAACTTCAAATTAACTCATCCAAATCCATCCCTGGCCTCAGAGAGGAAGAATCCAATTGAAATTGGCCCTTCTGATAGGTTCAAACCTACCTCAAGCCCAAACAATGGCACCTCCCGACCAAACTCATACATAGACCTAATTTTGTCCCAAATTGAGTTGGGACAAAGCTTAATGAGCTCAAGGAAAAGCTTTAGATCACTTTAAATCAATATTTCAACAATTCAGAACAAGGTATGGCCATTTTGACATAAACTTCGCTGGGCTTTGGTCATTTGTGAAATGAACTATTTTAAAACCCACACAATACCATATGGATGGGTTCGACTTCTCACGATGAAGCTTTAGAAACAAAGCTCACTCGATTTCATGGAGAATCGAGTGAGATATTTCCCTACAAGACGGACGGTTTGTGGGAATAGAACATATCAAGAAGATGCATGGATGTCGTCCATTTTATATATTTGAGATGCACGGTCGTGATGCATTTGAACCGCTCTTTCGTCCATACTAAACAAATTAAAGTCGTGGGCCACATGTAAATCCACATGGAACTCCCAGCCAATAGAACATTACCACGTCAGGCTTCGACTAGTTCGATGATCTACCTGGCACCACGTCAATTAAGTAAGAAAATCTTTATTTTCATATTTAATTAAATACAAAAAAATTAGAAAATTCATATATTGACACACGAAAATAACAAAAATAAAACAAAAATACCTCTAAACTCAAGACAATGAGGAGAATATTTCTGACATAAATATAGAATTTATTTAATTATATTTATTTTTTAATTAATTAATTACTCTCTAGAGTAATTTAATTATTAAAAATTATTTATAATATTTAATATTCTAAAAAATTTAGGGAATTATCTATAAGTCCTTAGGAACCTGCCATATTTTTCCTAAGGCCATAAAATCTCGCTAGACATCAATTTCTTAATTTCTTTCAAAATTTATAGTTATCTGTAAAATAATTATAAAAAATTAGGAAATTGGAAATTAAATTCAGAAATGGTTAGAAAACTTAGAGTGATATTTTTAAACTCTAAAATGAAAATTTTTTAACCATATATTAATTTATAAATGACATTTCATTTCTAGGTTTAAATTTCTAAAAATAAAAAAATTACATATTTACCCTAGTCTTCTTTAGGCTTGGATACTACTCTTAGTGACACTTAAAGTTAACCAAACTCTAATCCTAAGACCCATATGACATAGAGTCTAATTCACATCCTCACGACCATTGATTCTAGCCCCTTTGACTCAATACGACAAGATATTTAAACACATACTTGATCTGAATTTATATCAAATCAAATAAAACACTTAGATTTTATCTAGGTGAACCCACAACACCAGTTAGGTTTAAACCACAATAGACTTAATTAACCCATTAAACTTTAATTAAATTAGGTTTAACACAAAATCACACTTTAATTAGGTTAAAAAGACATCATTAGACTTAATTAACCCATTAAACCTTAATTAAATTAGGTTTAATACAAAATCAAACCTTAATTAGGTCAAAAAGACATCATTAGACTTAATTAACCTATTAAACCTTAACTAAATAATGTTTAATACAAAATCAAACCTTAAGTAAGTCTAAACCACATTTAGACCTAATTATACCTTAGTTGAACCCTAACTACAATAGGTTCAATATAATACAAACCTAATTAGATTTAAACCACCTTTAAACCTAATTAAAACTAGTTAAACCTTAACTACATTAGGTTTAACTCAATACACACCTAATTAGGTTTAAACCACATTTAGACCTAATTAAACCCTAGTTAAACCTTAACTACATTAGGTTTAACTTAACAAACCCTAATTAGGCGTAAACCACATCAGACCTAATTAAACTCTAGTGAGACCTTAACTACATTAGGTTTAACTCAAAAAAACTTAATTAGTTTTAACCCTTATTAGACCTAACTAATCAATTAAACCTTACCAAAATTAGGTTTAATTAACAATAAACCCAATTAGGCTTAAGCCATATTAAGTCTAATTAATTAATCAAACCTTACCAAAATTAGGTTTAATTAACCTTAAACTCAATTAGATTTAACCAATATTATGTCTAATTAATCAATTAAACCTTACCATTTCTAGTCTTTAGGTTCTACCAATATTGAACCTAGACCTTCTTAAGTCCTATCCTCATTGGACTTAAAACTCTAGGTTCTACCTACATTGAACTTGAATCATCTTTAGTTTCACCGACATTAATCCTAAATCTTAGGTTTTAATTAAACTCTCTCAGATCTAATTGACATATGACCTAAAACAAATGACATCATAAGAACCTAACTCATCGACATAAATGACATAAAATTCATCATAAAATACACTAAAACACAACTTAAACGTCTGTGTTCAGATTTACAAAGATTTCTTAGACGACACAATCTATGCTTGCTGACAAGAATCTTCTGGTCCTGGTTTAAACACCTTTTGGACTAAGTAAATATGAATACTTCACGGCCTCGAGACGACGGTGCCATAGCATCTTAGCCAGGTCGTTTAAAAATTATTCAACCAATTAAATGACCATTTGAAATTGATAAATCTGACAACTTGGTTTTATGCTAATCATGTTCTCTTTTGTAGGTTTATTGAAGATATGAAAACAAAATTTTGCTCTAGATTTCTTTTCCATGTTATAGGGTGCGCTAACTCTGATTTGTAGGATGACATTCGAAAGCAAAAATTCTTGATAACAAAACCAGACAAAAACACACAATATAAAATAAAATGACATGAAAAAAATGACATGACATAACACAAAACCAAAACTTTTAGGATAGACACAAAAATAGAACTTTTAGGATTGCCACAAAACCAGAACATTTAGAATAGCCATGAACAAAAATTGACATGAAAAATATAAAAAAACAAAATTGACAAAAAAAATGACATGACATAACACTAAACCTTTAGGGTTGAATCAGATTCTTAGGAATCTATTACCCCAGGAATAAAACATTTAATGTTTCTTTCCTTAATCTTCAAATTTTAGAAGAATGAGTGTTAATGACAATCAAGAGTTTTCTTAGGTAAATCTAGAGTTGCCTAAGATGTAATTAACTATAAGAGCTCGCTCTTATAGGGAAATTAAGAATTCATAATAGGTCATCAACCTAAGTCATTGGTTATCAAACCATTTTTATGTTTATCCTTATATGAGATTTTGACATTCTTGAGTCTTCTCTATAAGTTTTCTGCCCAACATTTCTCATGTTTTCTATCATTTTCCCTTTCCTTTTTTTCTAATTCCTTTAATACTTGAGGATCTTTTACATGATCCAAAATATTAAGGTAAATTGGAAAAAAAGTGCAATAATATAGATAAACAGAGTGGTGACTCCAACATCCTTATCGAGAATATAGACGACGACATGAGGGCACGAACGGGAATCGGCGGCGACCGTGGATGGCAAGTTCTGGATGTCATCAAGAGAATGGTGACTCCGCTGGGGATGTTTTCTCTCCTCATCTCTCGTAAAATTTTTCATTCTTCATCCTAAGATATTCTTAATTAGACAGATAGAATTATCATTCCCAAATTTTAACTCTACAACATTAAGAGTTAAAAATGACATGAAATTTTATGATATTCTATCTATTGACAGGTAGAATTACCTTAACCAGACACGACATTCTAAAATATTCTATCTTTTGACATATTGAATTATCTTTCCTAAGTTTTAACTCTACAACATTAAGAGTTAAAATAACATGACAGGTAGGATTATCTTACCTAGATATGACATTCTCAGTTTTTTTTATCTTTTGCCAGATAGAATCATCTACTCTACATTTTAACTCTATGACGTTAAGAGATAAAATCTCATTTTAAGATATTCTATCTTTTGACAGATAGAATTATCTTTCCTAAATTTTAACTCTAAGGGTTAATGACATTCTAAGTTATTCTATCATTTGACAGATAGGATTACTTAACCAAAATTTAACTCTACAACACTAAGAGTTAAAATAACATGACATTTTAAGATATTCTATCATTTGATAGATAGGACTATCGTACTTAATTATAACTCTTTGATAATAAGATTTATCCATGACATTTGTGTCAGACATACCATACAGACATTCTACGGCATCTGTGACAAGCATTTTATCACAGACATACCATGACAATGACAATAGACATACCATGACAATGACAACAGACATACCATGACAATCACAACAAACATGACGTCATGTTTAGATATTTCATAACATTCACTACAGTCAATTCATGACATTTATGATAGACATTTCATAATATTCATAATTGAAATTCCATTACATTTAGTTCATAACAGACACGATAGACATTCTATGACTGCTAAAATAGCCATTCCATGATATTCAAAATGAACATTCAACAGACATTTTATGACATTCATGACATACACATACATTCTATGACATTTACAGCAGACACAATAGACATTACATGACATCCATGATAGAAATTCCATAACAGCCATGATAGAAATCCCATGACATCTATGACAGACATCCCATAATATCCATAACAGACAGACATCCCATAATATCCATGACAGATAGACACTCATCAACATCTGTGATAGACAAACATCACATGATATTCATGACAAACAGACATTCCATGATATTCATGACATCTATGATAGACATCCCATAATATCCATGACAGACAGACATCCCATAATATCTATGATAGATAGAAATTCCATGATATTTATAATAGATACTCTACATTCCATGATATTCATGCAGATAGACATTCCATGATATTCATACATAGACATTCTATGATATCCATGACACACATACATCCCATGATATTTATGACAGACATACATTCCATGATATTCATAACGGACAGACATTCCATGATATTCAGGACATATAGACATTCCATGATATTCATAACAGACATACATTTCAGGATATTCATAAAGAACAATCCATGATATTTATGACAGATACTCCACGTTCCATAATATCTATGACAATGAACATTCCACAATATTTAATATAGACATTCCATGATATCTTTTATAGACATTCTATGATGTCTATCTATGACAGACATTCAAACATATCTATGACAAACTCCCAGTTCGCAAAACAAGTCTAAAACCATTTGACATTGTAAATTACCAGAACTTCTGTGATGGGCCCTCAAAATTGACCTTTTCCTATCCCCATGGTTCTGATACATCAAACAATCAATCCAGAAAGGAATAATCCAAGAAAAAAATTGCAACATTTTGATAAGAAAACATGATGCCCTAATAACTGAGCCCTTTACAAATCTTTGGACTAGGTCCTAAGCAAATTTCAAAAATAAAATTGTGTGATCAAAATAAAAGTAATTGACTAAGGATATTACGAGCCTTTTAATCTCATGCCAAGTGGTTGGGTCCTTGCTTTTGAGTGAATTATAATATCTCTAAATTTAAGTTAAGAAGTTTTTGAGTATTATTAATTAGAGAAGGTTGGGCATTCAAAACCCATAAAATATGCTCTACCATATATAGTAATTCTTTGAGAAGAAGCTTGAGGAGAGCATGAAATTAAAAATTGGTGTTTGAACTGAGTTTCAAAATCATTAAAATGCTTCACCAGACATAGTAAAAAAGTTGAAGTGGGCATAAAATCAAAAATTGGTGTTCGAACATTCAAAACCTTTAATATACTGCCCAAAATATTTTGGTGGGCATAAAATCAAAAATTGGTGTTCGAACACTCAAAACCTCTAATATGCTCCGTAAGATAAAAAATTGAGGTGTGAAATCAAAAATTTGTGTTTGATTTTAGACATTCAAAATCCTTAAAATATGCTCTACCAGATATAGTAATTCTCTGAGAAGAAGCTTGAGGTGAGCATGAAATCAAAAATTGGTGTCCAAACTCTCCCCTGACTTATAAAACTTCAGAAACTGACTTAAGAAAATTCTACTGATATTATGTTCAAAGAAAAATTAAGTGATCTTCATGTTTGTTTGGCAATTAATTGGCTGAGACATATCCTTAGAAAATAAAAATATTTTGATCATATTATCAAAATTTTGAAATCTACCTAGACCCAGAAAGAGGGAACTAAGGTTAAAGATAGAGTTATTAGCAAATTGAAATTCACGATATCAAAATCATTTTTTAATGACAATCTAAAAAACCTTGACAAAAATAGTGAGAGGGCCCAGACATATTAAAAATGATCCTTTCAGTTGATTGATTGTCAAAGAGTCTTACCCCAATCAACGAGTAGTATTTAAAAAATATTATACGATAAAAAAACATAACGACCCGTTTGTAAACTGGGAGACAAACAATAACAAAAATTGATTACATCAACTAAACTTCACTAAACGACATAAAATTGATTCTCAACCTTCACACAAACTAATTGAGAAACATGGAAATAAAAAGTAATCTACTTCAGAAGATTTAAGCTTGACAAACGTTAAGAATTTAAAACAAATCAGTTAACTCTATTTGTTTTTCTACACAGACTTCTCTGTTATTGGATGTAAGACCTTCCCGACATTGTCTTTCCTTTAGCTTTTCTTCTAGGATAGGATATAAGTCTCCTAGCATTCTTTCTCAATACATACATATTGACATCTTTGAAAAGTAGTATAAAACCTCCTTAAATGGATTATGGCATTTAATTATCTGTAACTATTGGAAATAAAGACCTTCCTGATAAGGAGCTTTAGGTTTTTGGTAGTTATTCCTTTGAGATAGGATGTAAGTCGTATAGCATTCCTTCTCAAAATAGATAGACATTGACATTTGACATCTCTAGGTTGTAGTATAAGACCTTCTTAAATGGATTATGACATCTACTTATCCCTAACTATTGGAGATAAAGACCTTCCTTATAAGGAGCTTTGGTTTTCTAGTAGTTATTTCTTTGAGATAAGATGTAAGTCATATAGCATTCCTTCTCAAAATTGGCAGACATTGACATTTGACATCTCTAGGTTGTAGTATAAGAACTCCTTAAATGGATTATTGCATCTACTTATCCCTAGCTATTGGAAATAAAGACCTTCTTGATAAGGAGCTTTAGCTTTCCAATAGTTATTCTTTTGAGATTGGACATAAGTCATGTAGCATTCCTTCTCAAAATTGATAGACATTGACATTTGACATCTTTAAGTTATAGTATAAGACCTACTTAAATGGATTATGGCATCTACTTATCCCTAACTATTGGAAATAAAGACCTTCTTGATAAGGAGCTTTGGCTTACAAGTAGTTATTCCATTGAGAAAGGATATAAGTCGTATAGCGTTCCTTCTTAAAATTTTACATATTGACATCTGACATTTCCAAGAGATGGTATGGTATTCATTCTCTCCCTACCATTAGGAAACCTGATATTCCTTTAGCTCTTTCTTTAAGATGGGATATAAGTCGTATAGTGTTCCTTCTCAAAATTTGACATATAGACATCTGACATTTCTGAGAAATGGTATGGTATCCATTCTCTCCCCAACTATAGGAAACATGATATTCCCTTAGCTCTTTCTTTGAGATAGGATATAAGTCGTGTAACATTCCTTCCCAAAATCGACAAATCGACATTTAACATTTTCGAGAGATGGTATGGTATCCATTCTCTCCCCAGCTATAGGAAACATGATATTCCTTTAGCTCTTTCTTTTAGAAAGGATATAAGTCGTATAACATTCCTTCTTAAAATCGACAGATAGACATCTAACATTTCTAAGAGATGGAATGGTATCCATTCTCTCCCTAAATATAAGAAAGATGCTATTATTTTAGCACTTACTTTGAGATAGGATGTTAGTCGTATAGCATTCCTTCTCAAAATCAACATATTGAAATCTGACATTTCTGGAGAATGGTACGGTATTCATTCTCTCCCTAGCTATAAGAAACATGGTGTTCCTTTAGCTCTTTCTATTAGAAAGGATATAAGTTGTGTAGCATTCCTCCTCAAAAATTAACATACTGACATTTCACACTTCTATGAAATGGTATAAGACCTCCTTAGAAGGAATAAGACATCCATCTTCTGACATAAACATTTCCTGACATATGATAATGGTCTTATCACTCCTTTATACAATACTCATAAAGACAATATGAAATCCCTTTTAATGGAGTATAACATTATTGACAACTAATAGTTTCAGTCAATGCCAATATGAGTAGCATACTCATCCAGTATCCCACACATATTAGGAGACCTTTTGCTGACCTCACTTTTAATGAAGGTCTTAAAATAACATCCATAGACCAAACTCAACTTGAGGAATCTTATGATTTAAGATTCTCAAACATATTTAAAAGACCTAAAATGATCTTTGTGATCATTAAGATAAAAGGTCTACCAACATTGACTTTTTTCAACATACCTAGGGTTATTAAATCCCTATTGAAATTACCATTAAAGCACTCCTTTTGGAGCTTGACAATGACAATACCTTAAATGATCAGAGTGGTGACAAGCACTAATCTGGTCAAATTTTAACTTAATGGTCGCCATAATGATCATAAAGTCAACATTGACATTTAATTGATCCAATTTATCATCTTTGACCCAAATAGCCAATTTTGGTCAAACAAGTCAACTTTGGTTAATTTGGACCAATGAATCAGGGCAAATCCTAAAAATGGTCAAACTGGACCATTTGGTCAACTACAAACACCATTGACCAACTATTGGTCAAAATGACTAAAGTGAACCTCCATGGTCACCACTTCGACCATTTAATCATTCATATACCCAAATGACCACCATATGATCAAGACAACACCATATGGTCAATTTGACCATTCTAGTTAAGTTTGGTCAACCTTGGTCAAACCCAAGTCATACCCCCAAGACCCTCATGAATAAACTAGCCATGACATGGTCAAGTGAGTCATCATAATGAACCCTGGACCTACATTTGTCAACTATAGTCAAAACTTGTCAATCTTGGTCAACAACAGTCAACTTGATCAAAATAGTCAATCCATGACCTAATGACCAACACATTGGCCCCACGACTAACCTAGCCATGAAAAGGTTAGAAATGTCATATTGGTCAACTTCACACCTAAACGGGTCAAATATGGTCAACCGAGTCAATTCTGGTCAACCATAGTCAACTGGTCAACTTTGGTCATAATATTTAATTTTGAACCAAATTGGTGAAATTGGTCAAATGGTCAACACCCAAAATCATTTTGACAATTTATAGGTTAGTATTATAATTTCCTATATTTTTTATCAATTACAGAATTAATTAAAAATGGATTTATCAGAATTTAACCCTATATTAAAAGACATCACACATGACATCAAAAACTCATAATTGATTTTTAAAATTAAATCTAATTTATGGGAGGTCATAAATGGGTTATTCATAATCCATTAGACCCATCATGACAAATTTGGCACTTTAACCATGGTTAAAGGTCATAATGACACCATCAGAAAAGAAGGGACATGTGTCATTCCTTCTTGAATCCATGGCATGACATTGAAGCTTAGGTGGAGAGCACCTCAAAACCTCACCGATGGAATGAAATAGCTTAGCTAAACCTTTTTTATCATGGTTAAATTCATCATGACGAGAAAGGTGAGTAAGAAGCATATGTTTCATGTTCCCTTTAATCCATAGAATGAGCTGATGGAATTATGTGGGGATGGCTATCTCAACAAATTTTAGCCAACATTGTCCACCTCATAGATGAGCAAATGAGGGGAAGCCAAGGATTTTAGTTAAACTTTACTCCACCTTGGTTTAACCTTGGAAAATCAATTAAACTTATCCTCAGCAAAAATTCTATCTAGAAACCATGATTAATGTTGTCAACAACATCCCCAAATGAACTTAAGTTGATTAAGGTTCATCCATGGCTCTTCTAACGCCTATTTATAAGCCAAACCCTTTAGCTAAGGAGAAAGGGAGGAAAGCCATATATTGCCTAATTCCTCAAACACCATTGATAGAAATTCTTGCCAATGTTTTATGGAGTTGAATCCTCATTAATTCAGCCTCTAGCCTCTACTGGTTTCTTCCAATTTCTTTGCCAAAAAATAGGACAATTTTCGGGTTTGGCATAAAGAGGAAGAATCCAATCGAAATTGGCCCTTCCCATAGGCTCAAACCTACCTCAAGCCCAAACCTCCCGGCTGAACTCAGACATAGACCTTATTTCGTCTCAAATTGAGTTGGGCAAAGCTTACTGAGCTCAAGGCAAAGCCTTGAAACAATTTAAATCAATATTTCTTCAACTCAGAACAAGGTATGGCCGTTTTGACATAAATTTTGCTCGGCTTTGGTCAGTTGTGAAATGAACTATTTCAAAACCTACACAATATCGTATGGATGGGTTCAACTTCACACGATGAAGCTTTAGGAACAAAGCTCACTCGATTTCATGGGGAATCGAGTGAGATATTTCCCTACAAGACAGATGGTTTATGGGAAGAGGACATATCAAGAAGATGCATGGATGTCGTCCATTTTATATATTTGAGATGCACGGTCGTGATGCATTTGAACCGGTATTTCATCCATACTAAAAAAATTAAAGTCGCGAGCCACATGTAAATCCACGTGGAACTCCTAGCTAATAGAACATTGTCATGTCAGGCTTTGACTAGTCCGATGACCTACCTGGCACCACGTCAATTAAGTAAGAAAATCTTTATTTTCTTATTTATTTAAAGACAGAAAACTTTGAAAATTCATATCTTGACACACAAAAATTACAAAAATAAAATAAAAATACCTCTGAACTCAAGACAATGAGTAGAATATTTTGGACATAAATATTTAATTTAATTAATTATATTTAATTTTTAGTTAATTAATTACTCTTTCGAGTAATTTAATTACTAAAAATTATATATAATTTTAAAAATTCTAAAATTTTTTGGGAATTATCTATAAGTCCTTAGGAACCTGCCATATTTTTCCCAAGGCCAGAAAATCTCCCTAGACATCAATTCTTAATTTCTTTCAAAATTTATAATTATCTCTAAACTAATTATAAAAATTGAGGAAATTGGAAACTAAATTCACAAATGGTTAGAAAACTTTGAGTAACATTTTTTAACTCTAAAATGACAAATTTAAAGATGACATTTCAATTCTAGGGTCAAATTTGTAAAAATAAAAAAAATTACATATTTACCCTAGTCTTCTTTAGGCTTTGATACTAGCATTAGTGACACTTAGAGTTAACCAAACTCTAACCCGAAGACCCAATGACATAGGGTATAATTCACATCCTCATTACCATTGAGTCTAACCCATTTGAGTCAATATGACAAGGTATTTAAACCTAAACTTGATCTGAATTCAAGTCAAATCAGATAAAACACTTAGATTTCATTTAGGTAAACACAAAACCCTACTTGGGTTTAAACCACATTAGACTTAATAAACCCAAAAAATGTTAATAAAATTAGGTTTAATACAAAATCAAATTTTAATTAGGTTTAAAAGACATCATTAGACTTAATTAACCCATTACACCTTATCTAAATTAGGTTTAATATAAAATCAAACTTTAATTAGGTCTAAAAGACATCATTATACTTAATTAACCAATTAAACCTTAATTAAAATAGGTTTAATACAATATCAAACTTTAATTAGGTCTAAATGATATCATTAGACTTAATTAACCCATTAAACCTTAGTTAAATTAGGTTTAATACAAAATCAAACCTTAATTAAGTCTAAACAACATTTAGACCTAATTAAACCTTAGTTAAACCTTAACTACATTAGGTTTAACTTATTACAAACCTAATTATGTTAAACCACTTTTAAACCTAATTAAAGCTAGTTAAACCTTAATTACATTAGGTTTAACTCGATACACACCTAATTAGGTTTAAACCACATTTAAACCTAATTAAAGCTTAACTATATTAGGTTTAACTTAACAAACCCTAATTAGGCGTAAACTACATTTAGACTTAATTAAACCCTAGTTAGATCTTAACTGCATAAAGTTTAACTCAACAAATCTTAATTAGATCTAACCCTTATTATACCTAATTAATCAATTAAAACTTTCCAAAATTAGGTTTAATTAACCTTAAACCCAATTTGACTTAACCCATATTAAGTCTAATTAATCAATCGAACCTTACCAAAATTAGGTTTAATTAACCTTAAACCCAATTAGACTTAACCCATATTGTATCTAATTAAACTGCTAAACCTTACCCAAATTAGGTTTAATTAAACCTTAATTAGGTTTAATCAATCCAAAGAAAGCCTAATTTGAGTTCAACCTAACTTAAACTCAAGTTAACTCAAAGATTAGGTTTAACCCATAATGAACCTAACTTAACCAAATCCTAATTTGAATTCAACCTAACTTGAACTCAAGTTAACTTAAACATTAGGTTTAACATATATTGAACCTAAATCAAGCCTTTAACTTGGGTTGAATTCAAATTGAACTTAGGTCACCATAAACTTTAGGTCCAATCAAAATTGAACCTAACTTAGGTTCTACCTATATTGAACCTAAATACCTTAGGTCCTAACTACAATGGACTTAAATTCAACCCTTAAGTTCTACCTACATTGAACCTAAAATATCTTATGTCTTATATACGTTAGACTTAAACCATTTCCAATCCTTATGTTCTACCTATATTGAACCTAAATACATTAAGTCCTAACTACATTGGACTTAAATTCAACCCTTAGGTTCTACCTACATTGAACCTAAAACATCTTAATTCCTAAATACATTGGACTTAAACCATTTCCAAACCATAGGTTCTACCTACATTGAACATAAATACCTTAAGTCCTAACTACATTGGACTTAAATTCAACCCTTAGGTTCTACCTACATTGAACCTAAAACATCTTAAGGCCTAATTACATTGGACTTAAACCATTTACAATCCTTAGGTTCTACCTGCATTGAACCTAAATATCTTAAGTCCTAACTACATCAGACATAAAACCAATTCAATTCTTAGGTTCCACCTACATTGATCTTAAATACCTTAATTCCTAACTACATTGGACTTAAAACCAATTCAATCCTTAGGTTCTACCTATATCTAACCTAAATACCTTAAGTCCTAACTACATTGGACATAAATTCAATTCAATCCTTAGGATCTACCTACATCAAACCTAAATAAATTAAGTCCTAACTACATTGGACTTAAAACCAATTCAGATTTTAGGTTCTACCTACATTGAACCTAAAAACCTCAAGTCCTAACTACATTGGACTTAAAACACATTCAACCCTTAGGTTCTACCTACATTGAACCCAAATACCTTAAGTCTTAACTACATTGGACTTAAAACCAATACAATCCTTAGGTTCTACCAACATTGAACCAAAACATCTTAAGTCCTAATTACATTGGACTTAAATCATTTCCAATCTTTAGGTTCTATCTATATTGAACCTAGAACTTTTTAAGTCTTATCCACTTTAGACTTAAAATTCTAAGTTCTACCTACATTTAACCTGAATAATCTTCAGTTTCACCGACATTAAACCTAAATCTTAGGATTCACTTAAACTCTCTCAGGTCCAATTGACATATGACCTAAAATAAATGACATCATAAAAATATAACTCACCGACATAAATGACATAAAATTCATCTTAAAAGAAATTAAAACACAACTTAAAAATCTGTGTTCAGATTTACAGAGATTTCTTGGACAACACAATCTATGATTGCTGATAAGAATCTTCTGGTGCTAGTTTAAACACTTTTCGGACTAAGTAAATATGAATACTTCACGGCCACAGGACAATGGAGCCATAAACATGTTGACCGGGTGTTTTAAAAATTATTCAGCCAATTAAATGAACAACTAAAATTGATAAATCTGACAACATGGTTTTATGCTAATCATGTTCTCTTTTGCAAGTTTATTTAAGACATGAAAACAAAATTTTGCTCTAGATTTCCTTTCCATGTTTTAGGGCGTGCTAACTCTATTTGGCAGGATGATATTTGAAAGCAGAATTTTAAGATAACAAAACCAGATAAAAGCACACAAAACAAATTAAAATGACATGACATAACATAAAACCAAAACTTTTAGGATAGCCACAAAACCAAAACATTTAGGATAGCTATGAACAAAAAATGACATGACAAATATAGAACAACAAAAATGACAAAACAAAAATAAAATGTCATGACATAACACAAAACATTTAGGGTAGAATCAGATTCTTAGGAATTTATTGCCCCAGGAATAAAACATTTAATGTTTTTTTCCTTAATCTTGACATTTTAGAAGAACGAGTGTTAACGTGAATCAGAAGTTTTCTTAGGTAAATCTATAACTTCCTAAGATGTAATTAACTATAGGAGCTTGCTCCTATAAGAAATTTAAGAATTCATAATATGTGATCAACCTAAATCTTTAGTTATCAGACCATTTATGTTGTTATCCTTATATGAGATTTTAACATTCTAGAGTCTTCTTTATAAGTTTACCACCCAATATTTCTCTTGTTTTCTATCATTTGCCCTTTCCCTTTTTCCTAATTCCTTCAATACTTTAGGATCTTTTACTTGATCTAAAAGATTAAGGTAAATTGGAAAAATAGGTCAATTAGATAGATAAACAGAGTGGCAACTCCAACGTCCTTATCGACAATATACATGATGACATGAGGGCCCTCATAAGAATTGGCGACGACTGCAGACGACGAGTTTCAAATGCCATAAATGTCTTGTTAAAGGCTTCAGCCAATTCATTTTCTCTGAGATAGTATATTGTAAAGTATCTCCAATCTATTTCATGTCTTTTGATGAAATTATTGATTTTGATGCTTTTGAAAGTAGTCTCATTGCAGAAATTATTCTTTGTGGTACTCTGAAATGGTAGACGATTTGGCTTTTGAAGAATTGAAGAACTTGTTGTGTCGTGAACTCTCATAGCGGCACTGGCTCTGCCCATTTAAAGAAATAGTCTGTAGCGATAAGTATAAATTTGTGTCCTTTAGAAGATGGAGGGTCTATCAGACCTATTATGTTTGTGCCCTAATACTCGAATGGCCACATGGCAACAATTGGGTGTAGCACATTCGGAGGCTGGTGCAAGGCCACCCCATAAACTTGGCACTGGTGACATTTTCTAGCTATATCCATGCAGTCAGACATCATTGCTGGCCAATAATATCCAAGTCTTTTAATCTTCATCTCCATCTTTTGGCCCTGGCTAGTGAGCGCCACATAGTCTGGCATGTACTTCTTTAATAATATTTTGTGCCTCGGGATTGCTTAAACACCTTAGCCACATCTGGTCGAATGATCTCCTGTAGAGGACATCACCAACTAAGGTGTATGACATAGCCCTTTTCGTAATGTGATGTGCTTCAGACTTGTCCTTTGGCAGCTTTCCAGTATGCAAATATTTTTTTAATTGCTTGCACCAATCTTCGTTGATTTCTGCAACCGCAATCATTGTTTATTTTTTTCCCCGAGCTTTATAGAGTTTCAAGGTTGATTCGAGACAAAATGTCTTCCTTGTACTGTGATTTCAATGGAATCCTTCGGGGGACATGCCAGTTCCTTCGTGAGTTTTGCTAGAGCATAGACATGGGCATTATCTCTTCTAAGAATCCCGTAGAAAGTCACATTGGGGATCTATTCTCGCAATTTCATCGTGTACTGATGGTATTCCACTAATCTTGGTTCCAGAATCCTGTATTTTCTGGCAACTTGTTGAATGATGAGTTGTGAGTTGCCAAAGAAGATAATGTTCATTATATCCATCGAGATTGCCAATTCAAATCTAGTGATTAGAGCTTCATATTCTTCTTTGTTATTGGTACATGGTTCTATCAGGTGGTAAGAGAACCTCAGTATACCCTTATCTAGTGTGATAAAAATCAAACTGATCCCTGCTTTGCCTAGTATGATCATGTCAGATCCTTTGTCTTTCCTGGTTGATGAAACACTGTTGAAGTACATCTCCCAGAATTGTGCACTGGAGAATTCCATTTGTAGTATTTGTTCGTCTGATAACTTATCATTGAGAGGGGACCCAGCTGGTCGTGGGTATGCAACTAGAAATTCTGCTAGAACCTCTCTCTTGGTAGCACGAAGGGGAACAAAAGTTATATCAAATTGCACTAAGATCATTGACCATCTTGCTAGACATCCAGAAAGTGTTAGCCGGATCATCAAATATTGCAACAGGTTAACTTTTGAAATTACCCTAATCCTATAGAGAGCATGTAATGTATATGATTTTCGGCAGCAAAATTAAAGCTAGACAATGCTTATTGATAAGTGGATACCTTATCTTCGTCGGTATCAGACAATGACTCAAATAATAAATGTGTTTTCTTTACCCTCGTCGTTGATTGTAAAGGTATCAGATAAGTGGATACCTTATCTTCGTCGGATACCTTATCTTCTTGATAAGTAAGTGTATATCATTTCTTGATAAGGTATAAAGTATCAATGGTTTCCCTGGGATAAGGGCACCCAAAATAGAAGGCGTCATTAAATATTGTTTAATGTCCTCGGAGGCCCACTGGCATTTCTCTTCCCAAACAAATTTGGCATCCTTTTTAATTAATGTTAGGAAGGGCTGGCACCTACCATGGAGATTAGAAATAAAGAGTCTCAGATATGCCAACTTCTCATAGAATGAACGTAGTTATTTCAAGGTTTTAGGAGGATGCATTTCCAAGATAGCTTTAACCTTATCTAGGTCGATCTTGATTCCCAATGAATCCTATAAACTTCCCATAGGTAACGCCAAAGGCGCACTTTAAGGGATTCATTTTTAGTTCATATCGGCGTAACCGTTCGAACACGATCCTTAAATTATACAAATTGTCTATCTTTCATTTACTTTTGATGATCAAATCATCCTCGTAGCATTCCACTTGATCATGAATGAGATCATAAAAAATATTTATCGTTACATGCTGGTATGTTGCTCCAGCTTTCTTCAGGCTGAACGACATCACTGTGTAGCAAAAAATTCCAATCGACGTTCTGAAGGCTGTGAGTACTGCATCCTCGAGAGCCATCTTGATTTTTTTGTATCACGACGATCCTTCCATGAAGGAGAAAATTTCATGTGTTGAAGCGATATCCACCATCATTTCTGGTATTGGTAATGGAAACTCGTCTTTTGTACATGCCTTGTTCAAATCTCTGAAGTCGACACAAACACGTATTTGTTCATTTTTTTCTTGACTGGAACAATGTTAGCCAACCACATGGGGTATTTTTCTTCTTTCACAAAGTTAGCATCTTTTTATTTTTTCACCTCAGCAATGACTTGCTGCTTTATTTCAAGGCACATTTTTTTGTGAGCTTGTTTCACTAGGGTTATATCTTTATCTACCCCAAAATTATGGATTACAACCTCTGCTGGCAGTTTTGACATTTAATCATAGCTCCATATAAAGCAATCTTTGAATTATGTTAACAATTTGATCAGTTGTAAATATTCTTCATCGTTGAGTAGAGAACTTATAAATGTTGGCTGAGGTTGCTCTTTAGTCCCGAGGTTGATTTCCTTTAATTCATCAACAATGGATTTAATTTCTTCCTCAAATTCTAGTGTATCATCTTTTATTAGCTAATTAGTAGAGGCATCCTCTATATCAAGCCAATCCTCTTATGATTCACTAGCAACAACCATGCAAAATTCTGAATCATTGACGGACCCGACTGTACCGAGACCCTCTTTTGAGTTTGGAGTTCGACTTTTAATATCCCATAAATTTTCAAAAAGTTGTAATTTACCTTTTGGCATTTGTTTTGGTAAATGTCCCTATTGAATTAACATTTATAGACAAGGCAAAAAGTAACCAATAGGTAATTACTTTAATTCATTAGGATCATCATCCAAATTTACATGATTTTCAAGATTGGTAGAAATAGAAGCACAATAAAATTTGATCGGCTTTAAACCAGCACTATGGACTTCCTGGACCTATAAACTCTCGACCTTTTGAGGGAGGAACGAGCAAGGGTCATAGCATTCACATAGTGATTTATCCGATCATACATTACTCATATTCGATTTTCTTGACATCTTCTAAGGATATCTCGTATTGAGGTTTCTTCTATTTTGTCATCATTATTTTGTCTTTGGAAATGTCCTCATCACCAATGTTGATGGTTGACCTAATCCATTCAATGATTAAGTTGGTTCTTCCCAATCCACATCCTCAGCCTCAACCTCAGGTGCCCGAAACAAAAGAACCTCCGCCAATTTGTTTCAAAAGAGTGGTTGAAGATTGCTGATGCAAAGTTCAATGGCCCTTCCATTATACTTTTTCTGAATCTTTACTTTTTTTGTCACAGTTTCCTGAGAGAAAACATTCTTCTATGGAGGCGCATAGTAGGCAGCATCTTCATGAATGACAACTTCATGAACTGAAAACGGTTATAGATCTCCCTTGATGCAATGTCCTTGTACTTCTTTATAGTACTTAATACATTGGTGTAGAGACGATGAAACCATATTGTGTTCATGAATCCATGGTCAATAATGTAGAGCGTTAAAAGAGATCTCGGTGTCGATGATGTGAAACTTGGCGCTTGTTGGTAGTTCTCCAACTTTCATAAGTAATGTAATGGACCCAAGGGCTCTCTCTCCCTTTTGGTTGAATCCTATTAGGATCATTTTATCGACTGTAAGCTCTTGAGCATCTATGTCCAAAAATACCAATGTCCGTAGGCTCATCAAGTTGAGTGATGCTCCAAGATCTACTAGAACTCTAGACAACACAAATCTGACGATGTTAACGGAGATGTCGAGTGGTTGATTGTGGTTGGTGGTACCAAGCACCAAATCTTTGTTTGTGAAGGTTACCCCAGGTTGTTCTTTCAACAAACAAACTTCATCCGAGGATGTGCTGGCCAAATGAGTTAAGCAAATCTCTGGGTCAAGCAAGGCTGTAATCAGAGCTTCTCTCATCTCCTTTGAAAGGATCAGAGCATTGTAGATGCTTAATCAGGCTGGAAGCTTCCTAAGAAGAGCTAGCACATTATAATCCACTCTATGTGGTCCTCTAATTTTCACTTGGTTGTGTGGTTCTTCCACTGGTGGTGGTACAGGTAGCTCTTCTCGAGTTATTATCGGTTTACCTTTGTCTGTTGGAGCTTTTATCGGGGGTAATATTTCCCGCTGCTTAAGTTTACTTCTATAATTTCTTCTTCTTGAGATATCATAGTTGAATCTTCCGGTGTTTCTTCTTTGTTAGAAAGATCTAGGTTGATGGCAAACGGTGCACCCTAGCGCTCGAGGATTGGTTCCTCACTCCCGGTGCTGTCGTAGTTGGTATCGTTGATGTCTTCTTTAGACTTGTAAGTGAATTCGTTGAACTCAAGTACGATTCGAGGATCATTTTGGGGATCAAGATTGAGGCTATATTGGTCATTAACGATTACGTCATCACTAGAAACAGTTAAAACGTAGTCGAAATTAAGATCATTATATTTATAAGACCCCAGAGGGGCAAAAATATAATCATACAAAGTCTGTGGTTTGAGGATTTTCTTCCCTGAATCTGAGATAACCAATCTAGTAGAGGCAGCCCCTATCCTACCCCCATGTTATCAATATTCCTAGTGGTAGTGTTCTTCTTTTTCTTTATCATTGACGATGACGACTCTTGTGGCGAAATCTTCATCTCAAGCTTGGCAGGCTGAATATTCTGAATGGAGGCTTGTTTTGATGCATTTCATTCAATATTTTCTTGGATGATTTGCTCCAAACTTCATTCCATTCATCATTTCCGATATATGCAGAAGATTGTTTTGATGATTCTTGTATTTTTTTAGGACCCACTTGAGCTCGTCCCAAGTCATACTCCATCCCTCTTCACCAGTATACAGATCAATCAGAGAGATTGGTTTGTCCAAAATCATATTTATAGAACCTTTTTTCTGGTTCTTTTAAATATTTTTTCAGGATCATTATATTTCCTTCTTTGAGATTTTTTTCAAGCCAATCCTTGAAGATGAAACATTCTTCTATAGTGTGACCGAGCAACTTGTTGTATGGGCAATAATTTGGTTAATCTTTCTTATCGACCTATTTGGGTATTTTCGGATCTATTAGTCTAAACTCAGGCTTCTTCATCAGACTTCTGAACATTTTAGACATGGCTTCCTCTTTGAAAGAATAAACCATTTTCTGTCATTTTTCTAGAGATATACTCTTATTCTCTGTTCGAGATGATCCTCCTTGAGGCGATTGCTAGTTAGACTGGCTATTCTGTTTCTGAGTCTGCTGTGATGAAGATTGACGAGGATTTTCTGCATATATCTTCATTGATTATTTTTCTTTGTAGACAGTTGCTATTATTCCTGACTTCTTTTCAAACACTCTGTTTGCCTTGGACTTCTTGTGTGAATCCATATGTTTGATTTCTTCTTGAAAGCTGCTAGATTTACTTAGTTGCTTCTCGAAGGATTTGATGGTGAGTCCCTTGAGCATGAAAGCTACTGGTCCACGGATTCTTTTGAGTAAAATCTCAATTGCATGATGTTTCTATAGCTCAGTTTCACACTTCATGCTAAGGTTTCTCCACCTTAAAATTTAGTCCATCAAAGTCTCGTTGGGCTTTTGCTTTTCCATCATGAGTTCTCCTATAAAGACATGATGTTGCGCTCCAGCCAATCTCTTCTCAAATAGTTGTTCCAACTCAACAAAGGTTTTGACTGATCCATTGGGAAAATCGGCATATCAATTGAAGTTGATCCCTGAAAAGCTACTGACGAACTATTGGAAAAGCAAATCTTTGCTATTTCTTGTGTTGCCAGAACTGGCTCGGAAGTGTGCTATATGTTGTCTGGGATTTCAAGTCCCATCAAGTATCTTAAAGTTTAGGACCACCAAACCCTTGTAGAAGGTTATGACATCGAATTCCTCTAGATAAAGTCTACCCTTTAGAATCAACGCACTGCCCTAGATTGGGTTATGGCCTCCCAAACTTGCTCGACCATTTGCTTAAATCTTTTCTCTAGTATGGCGCTCGATGGAGAATCCTTCTTTTGTTGTTCATCTTTTATTGCTGAGGAAACTTCTCTTCTTTCATCGATGATATGTATGATTTCTGGTTGGTGTATCTCTGGAGAGGCTAGCTGTGGTGATTGAGATTGCCCCTGAATGGTGGTCATGGCGGTCACGGCGGCGGCCTTCTTTTCTATTTTTTTCTCCAGTTGGCTGATTTGCTCATCCCTCAGGAGAATAGCTTTACACAATTCAGCTATGACGTTCACTTCGATGAGAGGTTAAGCTTCGCGTGCAGCTGTAGCGGCTCTGGTTTTGATAATATGGACATCCATGAAATTTTCTTCAAGGTAGTCATTATAGTCAAAATCTTCATCATCATCAACGATGGAGACTCCGTGCTCTCGAGCTAACTCAAAAATCTCGACTCTGAGCCTTTCAACTTTTTCATCAATCATTGATTCTTTGATTGTTATAAGATCTGGAGGACCCTGCTGTACCTCCTCCTCGTGCTCTTCAATTTCACTGGCAATTTTTGCGACGATATCAGATACTTTAGACCCTAGCTTTATTATGTGATCTGGTTCTATAGGCTTTCTGGACCGTACTGTTACAACAACCTTGGGTATCCACACCTTCTTCTTTATCAGTGATGTCTCAAGACGGGGTGTCCGGCCAAAAACATCGGGATGTTTAGGAGAAGTATGCTTCCAATGATGCAGACCAACTATGGTACCAGGTAATTTCTTCATCTTTTCCTTTGAAATTTTAGGAATGTCTTTGTTGTGTGTGCTCGGTAGAATTCTTGGACCCAGTCTTGACTTAAATGTTTGATAGCCTATGGTCCTGGTAGTGGTGGAATTTGTGGTGATAATAGCGGTATCAACTCTACTTCCCAAGCGGAACCAAAAAAGAACACGAGAAGGAAAATCTTCAGTTAACCTTTGAGGTTGTTTAACAAACTTGATGACCTTTAAAATTTCTTTTTTCATATAAGGGAAAATTGAATACCCCACTCATTTAAGTAATTCATTGTCTGAAAAAGCTTTTTTGGTGGCTAGCCTCTGAAAAACTGAACTGACTCAGGTAATAAAAATAGACTTCTTTTTCTCCTCACCATGTCCGTGAAGTGACGGTAATGCAGTGGCAATTTTCTGAATACTCCCATACCCATTGGTATCCATTAAAGGATGGAATCTACTTCTCCATAGAAGTGAATATACGTATGATAATTCTAACTCCTCTTGATGAGGCTTTTCCTTGATAAATATTTCCTTAGGAGTCTGGGATTTAGTAGCCCTCCGAACTCTTCTATTGCGCTTTCTCTTCTGAGTTCGGGTTAATAATGCAGTTCTTGAACTCGACCCAATTTTGAATACTGGTGGTGGGATAGCTAATCCCTCAGTCTGATCTTCAACGATCATTATTTCTTTCCCCTTATCACCGATGAGGACAGCAGGCTTGGTAGGTGTCATAGTGGCAACAGCATTCTTGGCCTTCTTATAAGAAGGGAAGTATTGAAGACAGTTCAGAGTGAATTCAATAGACGACTCCTAAATATCTGGAGTGCTTATTTTCATTTTGACGAACGGGCCTTCCTGAGGATAACCTCGGGGTCTCTAAATCCGGCTCCAAACTTAATGGTATGAGCAACATTGTAGGCTTCATGGCTCGTCGGCAGATTGCAAGAAAAAGTCAGCATTGGGTAGGCCATTGCAGCAGCCTTAAAACATAAAGCTTTGGGGTTAGTTATATGGCCAAAACCTTGTAATCTTTAGTGCAAGCACTGAAAACTAACAGAGGTTGATCTGTAGACCGAGTAAGTCTTAGTTTTGGGGATTTTAAAATTTTTCAGCAAAAAGGTAATTTTACAGTAGAAAAGTTTAATAAATAAAAGAAAATTTTAAAGCGAACGTAGCACAACACCATTTGATTTAATATGTAGAATAGTAAATCAGACTTGGAAGGGCGATGTGAAGTGTTTAGGACCCAGTCCGGGACCCATTTAGCGACACAAAATGCACATGTGGAACTAGTCCACCAACAGACCAATTGGGGTCCGACCCCACATGAAGATTTAAAGAGTCCTTAATGACCTCCTGAACCCCTCCATTCAAAGGTGATTGAACAAACTGTCCTGAAGTCCAAAAATTTGGTCGTACTTTCCCAAGACAGAAATGGGTAAAGTATGTCAACATAAGAAGAGTAATTTGGTCCAAGAGGGACATAGACACATTACAAATGCGTGAAGATAATATTTCTTTATTTAAATGGAGAGAAATGTTTGTCCCTAGCGGAGTTGTCAGAAGCTGTCGACACTATTTTGGTTAAGGAGTTGTTTGTAAGAAGCTGTCGGTCACCAAAATTGAAATCTCGTCGCCTTCTTCGGAAGGACATTTTAATGTTTAGAAAAATATGAAATCAAACTGAACCCGTATTTTTCATATTTTAAATGAAAGAGCAATATACTTCAAACTCTATAGCTATCCCAAATGATAAACACAAGACTTGAGTATGTGGCTGGATCAAATAAACTAAGAAATGTATGACGTTTGTTTGGTCTGCAAAACTGTTTTATTTGCCGAAAATTTTCCCTATTTAATATGAAAAATTAAATAGGGTTTATATTAAGCTAGGTTCAGACGAGCTTCCCATAAGGGCAATCCATTATAGTTAATTACATCCTAAATGACCGAAGTCATCTAAGAAAACTCTCGATAAAAATCATGAAATATTATCTTCAAGGATTTCAAAAGAGTAGGACTTTTCAACGATATCAGACAATGAGGTGTGTCAGAGGAATGGCTCAAATTCATAGCATTTTGTTTTGGAATCCAAAGGAGGAAGAACTAGGGGATGTCATAGATCCAGAGGAGGACCTCGGTGACTTCCCAGTCTATATTATTTTTTAGCTTCAGTTTAAAGGTGAAATTATTTAAATGTTTCATCCTGCAGTTTTTATTTGTTAGGGCTTACATTTATATGAAACAATAAAACAAATAGCTTGGAAGATGTGAGGATTTAGGTTGTGAAGGATGAAAACTTTAGAATCTTAAGACGAGTTATGGCTTATATTATACAACAGAGCTCTACAAAGGCCTAAAGATGAGGTGAAGATTTATGTTGCATGAGCAGACAACCTCAAAATCTTATAGCCTGGTTGTTTAATTCTAAAGAAGGAATGGTTTAGCTGGGGAAGACATGTTTTGCTATTGAAGATAGTCATGCTACCCACCATGCTAGCTCCAAACTCGTAGTCGTGGCGAGTTTAAGTTTTCTAGGGTGTCAAGTTATGACATCAAATCAGATGGCCCTAAGGTTGAAGTTATTTAAATGTTATGGGGAATGCTAAACTTGATTAGAGCGACACCGCTTAGGATCCTACGGTTCCCTCATTTAGCACCACTATTTTCTATTGGATTCACTTAGTCCAAATGAATTTACTAAACTCAACGTAACGATTTCCATATTTTCATTTAGATCGTGGGAAGCCTCCTTAGCAAACATAGGTTATCTCCTCCAAGGGATTCTCGATCATCCGATAGAGATGTCTTAATTTAGCTGTAGTTGTTGTTTTGTATGTTGTTTGTGATTAAATTTTGAGTTGTCTTATATTTTGAATGTTGTGGAGGTGATTTTTATCTTAATTGATTTTAGTTCTAGTTTTGGTTTTGAACTTGTGGCTTTCTTGACAATTTTAGTTTTTATGCAGCGTGACATTATTGTTTACCATGCAAGTTTGTGTTCTCTTCATACATGCAGGTAAGCAAGCACAATGTGGAAAGCTTAGGAAAAGACAATGTTGTAAACTATAAAAGCGTACATGACAAGTCCTCTCGTTCTACCACTTGAAACTCAAAATGCATGTTAAAGCATTTTATGTAAAGCAGAAAAATTAAGGTTTTAGTGACCTACGCAACCCTAGGTCTTATCTTGGTGGGTCTCTATTAGTTTGATTAAGGATGATTTTTTTTAAGCAAAACATATTAAGTTCAGTAGACTTCTGAGGAACCCAACAGGTCTAGAGAAAGAAGCAGGTTCATGCTTCCCTCTCAATACCTCGTGAAAAGCCTCGAGCTCATTTAAACTTATTATGTTGCTTAATAATTCATCCTATGAATACCTTTAATTCTTTATGAACATTGATGTTTCAATTATCCTTAAGAGTAAGGTAATTATCATTTGTCATTTAATTTAGAAGTTATGTGGGTGAAAATCCTTAAAGGGGGCAAGTTAGTGTTATTGAAACACTTAGTCGATTTGAGTTCTAACTTGGGCTTAGGGTGTTCAAAGGTGTCTACTTTATATTCATTCTTCTAATTCTTATATAATCAAATTTGATTTTAGCTTAAGTCACCACTAAGCCCTTTAGGCTTAGTTTGATGTCTTGGTCATATTTTGAAAGAGATTGAATTTTTTTAGTCATAATAATTATTCATTTTCAAAACACTTAAATGCCATTTGAACATCAAGTAAGGGTATTAAATTAGTGAGTTACCAACTTCCAAAGTCATACCCCTAAGTTTAAGATCATTTAATTTAATAGACTTCCAAATTTTAATAATTTAAGGAATTACAAATTTAACCCTTGATTATGGAAAGAGTGAGGTTAATTTCTACCAATTAATCCCCTTATGTTTCAATCATCCAAATAACTTAATCAAGATAAAAGGTTGCCCATTTCCCCTTTTTGAATTAAGCCTAAATGTTAATTAAGACTCAATTTCAAAAATTACACTTTTGCCCCTAAGGCTCTATTACTTCATAATTTGTCAAATTCAATCCAAATGACTTTTGAATTTTTATCCCACCTTAACCATGGGTCAATTAAGACATCAGTGGAGAAAATGTGATTTTTCAAAATTTAATTAAATTTACATATTTATTTTAATGTAAAAATAGAATTTTTTAAAGAAAATTCGGCAAAGCTTAATTCCTTGAAAATTCCATGATTTATTGAATTGTATTTGAATTTCAACAATTATTTTAAATTCTAGAGTATTTATTAATTACAAAATATTTTGAATGTGAAAAATTAAGTTTTATATTTTTATTAAATGTTTCTGAGTTCAAGGAAACTAGAGAAATAAATTTCACATATTTACTAATTTTTCTTTGATGTTTTAGAATTATTTTAGAGAAAATCCATTTTAGCCTTTAAAAATTATTTTAAGCTTCAAAATTCAATATCTTCACTTAGAAAATTAGGGAAAATATTCCAATTGTTCCTAAGTGCGTAGGAAACAATTTAGAATATTTTCATGAATTTTATTATTTTTGTGATTTTTATCATTTTTTAATTATTTAAAAACTGAAAAGGGCTTGAAAATGGAAATTTTATTTTAGATTCAAAATTATTTTTTAAAAATTTCTCTGATCATAGAGAACTACAAAAACTAATTTTTATAATTGTTTGAGTTATATTTTACTTGTTAAAAGTTATTTTATTACCAAAAAATGTCATTTAACTTGAAAAATCAATTTGAATTATTAAATAAGCTCCAAATATTTTGAAATTTTTATGGGAAGTTCTCTGAACTTTAAATCACAGTGGAGATTAAAAATTAAGTCATTTAGATATTTTTGTTTCCCAAAATTAATTTTCTTTGTGTTTTAGGGTTGGTGGAAATTAGTGCATTCTTAATGACTTAACCCATGAAATATTTGCCAAAGGGTTTTCTAGTCATAGCAAACCTTCCAAAATTTTCTTAGAATTTTCTAAGCAACATACTAATTATTTCGATTAATTTATACATATAATAGAAATAAACTTGAAAAATATGGATCTCTGCATAGAGATATCTTCTAACTTTAAAAAATCAGAGGATGTTCGCTAAGACAGAGGTAACAACATGCCAAAATTTCAAGTCAAAATGAATGTCTACATGCATGGACAATTAAAAGACTCAAAATAGCTTTAATTATTTAAAAATAAAATATGCATCAAATAAATTTCAAATCATTTCCACATGATTCTCCTCTGTTCACTGAGTAAGAGGGTATTTTTGTTTTATTTTTGTGATTTTTCTACACCAAGATATTGATTTTTGAAGTTAGGGCTATTTATTTAAAACATAAAATACTCTATTTATCTATTTAAACGTGCAGCGCTGACTAGATCTTAGGCTACTCCAAAGCTCCATGCTGCGTCCTTTAGTTTGGCACTATCATCCACCTCAGGGATGACTCAGACCGCGTTTCATGTAAGAAGGTGATGTCCAACTAGATCTCATCCATTGATGAGATAAATGCATGATTGGATGGCTCCCCGTCTTCATTCCCAATGCATTAGCCTAAGAACCATCAATTTTTAAAGCTTAAGATCTCACTAATTTCTTAAACAAATTAAATGCGGTTTGTTTCTAAATGCTCGTCTAGGTGTGACGATTGCATCCATATGTTAATCATGTAATTAAATTAGCTATAATCAAATGGAGAATTAAAACAAGCTCGGTAGGAGGGGGAGTTCAATACCTTTTCTCTGAGAAGGGAAGCTTCTATCAGAGGAGCTCGACATGTTTGTGGAAGTCTAAGGAGGCTAGGGATTAAGCCTCTTGCTGCAATGAAAGGCCTAGGTATAAATTGGGCCAAGCTGAAGTTCAGGCGTTGGTCTAGAGTTATAACAGAGGCTCTGTGAAAGAGGAATTTAATGGGGCTTCTCCTTCTTTCACTGTGGTGAAGGTGTGGGTGAGTTTAATTTGATTTTGGTGAAGTATAGAGATGTGGAGAGCTTGGTCCTGTCTACGGCAAGGTTTTGAGCTCAAAAATTGAACTCCGGCAAGGGGATTTAGGGCAATGTGCTGGTTAGGTTGCATTAAAGAGGTCTCAAAGAGGCTCTGGGAGCAATTTGGGGGCTCTCTATGAGAAATTTTTAGCACTACCTGCCGTGGAAGTGAGGTTTTTATAAAATGGGCTTTAGGGTGGCTATCATGGCAAATTGGGGGGTGAAAATGCTTGCTTAGCAGAGGACAAAGAGGCTCTAAGATTTAATTTGGATGAGGTGGCCTCTAGGTTCAAATTGGGTTGGATTCCATGTGGGTGGCTCCCAATTTGGATATTTTTCAGCCACTAGGTCGGCCGGCCTGGCCAAGGGAGGTGGCTAGGAGGTTAAGTGAGCCAGGGGAATATGCCACAACAATCAAATGGATTGGTGTTTAGTTTTGGCAAAAATATCCTTGGCTTAAGCAAGTATGGAATAAAATTTCCTAATTTAGGGATCCTTTTGTCCATTTCTTGGCTTGTGTGGTTCTGAGGGGTTTAGCCTGGTCAATAAGGTTCAAAATTTGGTCGTGGTGGTCCTTGGTTGGCCAATTTAGCTATGCTAGGTCAATTTTGGTGAAGGAGTCCATGTAGGTGCAAGTGACCAAAACTTGGGTTTGATCTATGCTAGCCATGTTAATTGGTCCAATTGATTGATTCATTTGATATAAATGATTGTAATGAACATTTTTAGTGAAGGATTTCAAGAATTTTGAGTTCAATTGGAGGGTCAATTTGAAGGATTTTAAATTTTTGGACATTTTGGACATGTTGGGCTAGGTTTGGATTTAGGTTGAGCTAGGCTTGGAATTTGGATCAATTGAATAGTCCAAATGATCAAGGGAGATTCTATGAAGATTTTTTATTAAGGAATGGAGTGGATATTTTTGGGCTAAGGCAATCAATTTGGTGAAATTTGGGGGCATAGCCAATTTGGCGAAAAATTTGGGGCTTTTGACTTAGGTTGAAATTAAATGAAATTGAGGCTTCACCAAGGCCAATTGAAGATCAAGTTTGATGTTTAGCATTGTTATGAGGAGTTTTTAAAATAAATTGTTGCAAATTGAGTGGGCTATAGGTTTAATTGGGTGAGATTAGGTCATGTGGCCAAAATTGGGGCTTTGACCTAAATCAAACTTGGGCTTAAAGCATGGGCCAATTGAGCTTGGATTTCGTTTAAATTGGTCACATGGAAGGTGAATTTAAGTTTAGTATTGAAATTAGGGGAAATTGGGACCAATTTGATGGACATTTGAGTTTGTTTCTTCACATCATTTTAGAACTCTTGTTAAATGCTCTAAACATAAATTAAATGAAGTCCCAAGTCAGAGAAATTATCCCTAAAAATTTCAATTCCATTTTCAATTAATTCACATGAAATTGACATCAGATATCTTTAAAAAGTATTTAGTGCATTACATAATCCAAATGACATTCCTCTAAAATAAAAAGTTCGATAAGGACTAGCAAAATTTGTTTTCTCTTGATCCTCAGGAGCAATAGCTATTTGGTGTCAACTAGAATATCCATCCAAAAAGCAAAAATAATGGTGTCCTGCTAGTCTATCCAACATTTGATCCGAAAAAGGTAAGGAAAATTGGCATTTTCAAGTTTTGTCATTTAGATTTCTATAATCAATACAAATTCGTCATCAAGTAACTTGCCTTGTTTGAATTAATTCATTCTTTTCAATTTCAACCACAGTCACTCCTCCTTTCTTAAGAACATAATGATTAGGACTAACCAAAGAACAATTTGAAATTGGATAAATAATCCTAGCATCCAACCACTATAAAGTTTCTTTCTTTACTACATCTTTCATTATAGGATTCAATCTCCTTTAAGGATTAGCCCTAGGCTTATGATTATATTTTGTCAAAATTTTGTGTATACATATTGAGGGACTGACTCCTTTAATATAAGCTAATATCCAGTCAAAGGCTTTTTTATGATTCTTTAATATTTGCAATAATTGCTCTTCTTATTTTGCAGCTAAATCTGAGGATATATTGACTAGTAATGTGGATGAGTTCCCCAAATATGCATGCTATAGATAAGTAGGTAAAGCTTTCATCTCAAGTTGAGGAGGTTTTTAATAGACGGAAATAGAGGTATACTATTTTCAATAGTATCTAAAATTTCATAATTTTCCCAAACATAAATTGAATCCTCGGTAATCATTTCATTTGATTCCTCTTCAGAATCTCTTTTAGTCTCAACTTCTTCTTCTTCTTGTGAAATGACTTCACCTTTTTGATTTTATATGACTTCACATCTGTTTTGAAAAATATTAACAATCATATCATCAATAATATCTGCTTTGTAACATTTTCCATCAGAGAACTTCATTGTTTTAAGCACATTAAATGTAACTTCTTGATCATTCACTCTCATTGTTAATTCCCCTTATTGCACATCTATCATTGATTGTCTAGTAGCAATGAAAAGTCTCCCCAAAATGATAAGAATTTCTTTATCTTCTTCTATATCTAATACAATAAAATCAGCAAGGAAGATAAATTTCTCAACTTTAACTAGTACATCTTCTATAATCCCTTTTGGATAAGTGATAGATTGATCCACTAATTGTAGGCTTATAATAGTGGGAGAAATAACTCATAAACCTAACCTCTTGAATATAGATAGTGACATAAGGTTATTACTTGGTCCTAAATCATATAAAGCTTTTCCACAAGATTTTCTTCTGTTTCATAAGGTATGGTAAAGCAGTCAGGATCTTTAAGTTTTTTAGGAAGTTTTTTCTGAATTATTGCACTACATTCTTTACTAAGTGTAAAAGTCTCATGATCTACAAACTTATTCTTTTTATTTAAAACTTCTTTCATAAATTTGGCACAACTTGACATATGTTCCAAAGCCTCAGCAAAAGGGATATTAACTGTAAGCTTCTTGAATAATTCAAAATTTTTTGAAAAATTTTGATCCAATTTTTGTTGTTCAAATCTTTGAGGAAAAGGTGGTGGGGGTTTTTCTAAATTAAGTTTAGTTGGAGAGTTAGATGTTTCTTGTTCCTTAGGAATAAATTCTTCAAGTTTCTCAATTTCTTCAACTTCAATGTCTTTTTGAACTCCAACATTTAATTCCTTTGCACTCTTTAGTTGGACCACTTTAACTTACTTTTTCTCTCTACTTTTATCTCTAAGATTGATCTCTACATTGTTAGGACGTGTTCCCTGAGGTTGTTTGCTAAGTTCGTAATGTGGGGTTACTGTATGCACTGTAACTATCTTTCAATACTACATCACACATGACAACACAATTAGTAAATATTTAGATCAATTACAATAAAAATCACTTTAGTATAAATATTTTTATATTTTAAATTATTTAAGGTGCCAAACCTAGTAATTACGCAAGTATATGTGTTGCTCAAGTAATAAAGGACTATAATGGAGTCCTAAGTATCGATCCCACAGAGAGGCATATATTCTTTTGATTATAACGTAAAACACAATATTCAAACTATAAAAACATATGTAAGAACAATAAGTTGAAAGTAAATTTAATGTATGTTAATGAAATGTATCTAAAAGAACTAAGTTAACTAAACTATTTCTTAAACTTCAAAATTAAATTTAATATGACAAAACAAAGTTTTGTAATGAAGAGTTCAAAGTTAAGAATGCATCTTTCCCCTTTATATTGAGTTTATGGTTAGTGAAGTAATTAAAATTATTTATAATTATATAAAATTGTATTGTGATAGATAAGAGCAATCATATTCATTGTTATTTGTCATGTTCATAAAGAACATTGGCTAATCTAAAATTTGGTCCCTATTACCTATGGTTAGGCTGGGAGGATACTGGCTCTTACACCAGAGCTCCCAATTCTCCCTCACCTGAGGGCTAACATCTCACTTTAGCTTCCAAACAACTAGAACAAATTGGGGATTTTAGTCTGTCACCCTAAAATCTCCAATTCTACGCCCATCAAAATATATTTCCCTATTTATTTGCATGGACTACATTCTCATCCATGAAATTGAATGTGACTCGTACCTTGTTGTAGAAAGCATAGCCCTTTTGGGCCATATTTTTCTCGACAACATTTAACATTTCAATTAGCGAGATCAAAAAGTAAATGACGATCAGAGTTTGAATCATCACAATTTATTGACATTTAAAACCTTGCATAATAATATTAATTCTTCTCGAAACCATATCTCGTTGTAGGGAGAAGGACAAAGAAGACTACTTAGAATTGATGAGGACGATACGAAAAAACATGAATTTTATATTTAAAAACAATCTTATTAAACAAAGAAAGGAAAGAACACAACTTATCTCACACTCCTCAAGCAAATCCTTTGAAGTTCCCATTAAGCACTTTCTCTCTTTACAATCACACTCAATTCTCTCTTAGATGAAGAAGAAATCTCTCACCTTCCATCTCCTCTTACAAATCTAGAAGAAAATCCTCTCCTTTTCCAAAGACTACATTCCACACACTACAAAGATCTCACAAGACTTCTTAAGAGTGGTGTCAGCCCCTCTTCTCCTAATAAATTCAAAACTTCCCTCCTTTTTCCCCAAGAGACACACATGTTCACACCAAGAGACAAATTCCTTCATCCAAATGACATATATCTTCCATCAAGAGCTTTTCCTAAATTTTTAGATGCATTGAACCACTCAATGAGGCATTTAAATTACTTAGAGCCTTCTAGAACATTCAGAAATAGTCAATAACCACCAACAATTCGTCTAAATTTCTCTCTGGTGCCTCTGGCACCTATTTATTAGAGTTCAGTGCTCCTCCATGGATTTTGGTGCCTCGGACATGATTATGATGCCTTTGCACCTCTTCACTGTAATATGGCACCTTTGTCGCCAGTATGCTGAAAATATGTATTTTGACTCCAAATTTCTTCCTTTTTGCTCATTTTGCTCCAAATGCCTAAAATCAATAAACCTGCAAAAGAACATGAAAATATCATTCTTTAAAGTGCAATATCACTAAATTTATGCATAAAATGTTTTCTTAAAATTACACATTTTTTTGTATCAAAATCCCACAAACTTAAAATTATTTGTCCTCAAGTAACTCTTTTACTGCAAAAAAATAAGACTTATGGTAGAGATTTAAACTTAAAAAATTTCTATAGTTTGGTTTACTAAATATAATAGTTTAACTGAAGAAAAAATTTTTTTAACTTAGGTTAAAATTATGAGTATAAGAATACTTAGTATTCAAGTCTAAGATTTTTTATTCTCCATTCATTTCAAGAAGAATTGTATTTTGTCATATCAAAGACACTTAAAATGTCCATATGAAAAAAAAAAAATCATGAGAACTTTATTATTAAGGATGCTAATACTCAAATACAACTTTAGAAAATGTAATAAAGCTTTTTTCTAAAGTTTATTCAAGTGATGCCAAATTTTGATTAGACATCTCTACAAGCTTCTCCTCACATATTTTTCTTTTATTTTCCTTTTCCATTTCTTTTTCTTTTAAGTTCATTTTCAATACTTTCTTTTCTTTTCTTTTTCATGTGAGGATTAATATATCTAAATAGCCTTTAATAATTTTGAACTTCACTATACACTTCTAGAAGTTAAAATACTTTTTACCATCCTTCACTTTATAAATTCATATTATCTTTGAAGATTTTCCATAAAGTCTCATTATTTTCGTCTTATATGAAACTATAATATTCTTAATACTTCAAAAAAATAATTCTCTTTTTTTTTAAATAGAAAAAGCATAGTCTTATCCTTTCATACTAAATATCTTAACTCTAGAATGGACCTACATTATTAAAGGTTTTTACTTAAATTTACTGTAATAATTAAATAAAATATAGTTATCTAAAGTTAGCCTCTAATACTAAAGGTCATGTAAAATTAATTTTTAAAAATATAGCTAATTAAAGACAAATAAAATTTAGTTTTCTTCTTTTAAAGAAATTTTTATTTCCACCAAACTTAAAGTTTTTAATAAGTAAAGAATTCAATACAAAAAATGTAAGTAGAAAGAAAACAAAAATGAAATCAAAATAAGACTAATCTATAGAGGGTTTTGAACATGAAGGTTGGCTCTGACACATTGCAAGTACCAATTTAAAACATAGATGATTTAATGCAATAAATAAAATATTATCTTTCAACAAGATTTACTAAGAAATGTGAATTATAGACAAAAGCAGCAAGTTAAAGAAACAAAAACTATTGAAATAAAAATCAACCATTTACATTTACACATAAATAAGTTTAATAATACCACTTACAATACACATCAAAGTCCAAATTATAGCAACAACAATAAAATCAATTAAACAACAATAAATGTAGACAAATAATAGCCTAACAGCTCATCTATCACCGACCTCCTCTTCTCTTCTTCTTCTTCTTCTTCTTCTTCATCATCATCAAAGTAATCTTGTACATAAGTCGTAAAACTGGGGCAAGTAGGAAACTCTACAGTATGGTCACCCTCTAAATATCTAACCATGTTGAACTCTTTTATATTGATATTCATCATTATGAGCATTCCTTGCTTCCAAACTACCTATTCTATTATGTATTGTCACTATATCTGATTGTCGAATCATTAACTGCTCCATAATATTCTCAAGTGAATAACTACTAGAAGTAGATGGTTCAACAACTGATGTAGAAGATCTATCACAACCTCCACTTCCAGTTCTAGATCCAACAAATGATTCAAATCTATGAACAGTGGGTTTCCCAATTGGTTTAGTTGGTTGTATCATTTCTTCATTTTATTAAACTTTACTCATGATTGTTCACATAAGGTGAAAACCAGGGCAAGATAATCTAAACCACCAGTGGTTCCACCCTTAGCAATACTCTGAGCATTACAAAGAATGAGAGCACCAATATCAATAGCCTTCATTTGTTGTATGCAAAAATTTAATATTGCTCTCTTTGGTTACTTTGCTAAGGTGATTCGATGGAGTAGTTTTGCAGAAATAAAATAATTCCACGATTTAGATTGCACATTTAACATGGAAGTGAAAAAAATTACCTTGTGACTATTCTTAATTTTCCTTATTCCCCTTCCATCAGTAAGGTAGGCAATAACTTCATCAAGTGACGAATCAAAAACCACAAATGCAGAATACTTACAGTTAAACTCATTCTACAAATAATATAGCACATTAATCCTTTCTCAAGTAAATTCAACACTCTTATCTCTAACATAAACGTACTCATCTGAAGTCAACCAAATATTTGCATAAAATTCATGAACGAAAGGAACAATTGCTACTATGGTGAATTAGCAAAAAGTCTCCCAGTTCCGAGCTATGATTAACTTTTCAATAGAACCTCCCAGGTTTGAAAACACACGCTCCTAAATTAGTTTCCTTGTAAGAATACGAGTGTTATAATTATATTGAGCTTCAAGTTAACAAATCGTCTCGAATTAAAACCTCCCAAAATCTTTCCTCTTTTCAATTTTGGAACCATAGTAATTTTTAAATAAATTTACATAAAATCCAAATAAATGCACAATATCATAAATCAAACTCCAAAAATAGAAATTACTTGGTAAGAAATATTTCACCATGGATTCTCTTTATGCTTCTTCAAAAACCATAAAATTTTTTAATTTCTATAATGTAAGAAAAATCCATGATTAAAAATAAAATTTTCTTAGTTAAAGTAAAGCTCTTACCAAGGGAAGATGAAATCAAAGAATTTTAAGCCTTCAAATCTCCTCAAATTCAAGAAAGAACAAGCCCTAAGTTGAGTTTCAACATTAGTCTAGAGGCAAGAGATGACCCAAGTAGTAAAAATGAGGTTTTACTTTTAATTTTCGTGGTTTTAAAGTAATCTAGGAGTTTCAAAGAAATTGGCTCCTCTGACACCAAATTTGGCGCCACTTGCGCCAACACGAAAAATTTTCAGATTTCAGTTTTTTCTAAAATCTCTTGTATATCAAACCACATTAACCTCTAATTAGCCTAAATTAAAAATAATATTCATAATTAAACTATCCTCTAACAATATATTTTCACAAATAACACAAAACTCACATTTATATATAAAATCCACCCATTTACAAACAAACACTTTTCAAACTACAATATCAAATTCAGCATCAAAATCACACCATACAAACTAACGCTGAAGACTAAATATCATACACTTAACATTACACACATATAATGTTTTAAAATTAAAATAAATGAAATCCAACACAAACACATAACCCACAAATGCTCTCATAATTACGAATTCTGCACTTTAGAGGGTCTACACATCTTCATCGCTTTCATCATCTTGAATATTTCATGTGGATAGGTCTTGAACGTATAAGTTGTAAAAAGGAAGGTGAGGAAATTCTTTTATTGAATCTTCTTTAACCCATGAATTTTTCTTAAACATACGCACCATACCTTCTTCTATGAGCCCGGTGAGTTTGAATTGTTCATTCATCCTCCAATCCAAACGATCAAACAGATCAAAAATGTTTCCAATTGAATTCATTATATTTTGTACCTCTTTATCAAATTTCTTGATCCTTTTTAGAATTTCATGTGAACTAAAAGGAAAGCGGGGTTGAATAGGAGTAAATTTTGAGATGGTTGATCCATAAGAATGTTCATATTATTTTCCTCCTCATTTCTTATGCAGTTACAACAAATCTTAGGGTCCATGGGGCTCTAAGGGAGAAACACTTTTTCCTAACTTTCATAAGGTACTTGTGACTGGCTACATAATAGAAATATGGTAGATGGATGACCCTGCTCATAAGTTGATCCGTTTATAATCAAACCCAACACATATTTTACAATTAAAGCACCCACATCAAGAGGTCTTCCAGTTTGAATACAAGAAAAGAAGATAGTGCTTTCCTTTGTCACTTTTCTGATTTTCTTGGTAGGAAGAAATTTTGCCAAAATAAATAAATACCATGTCTTTGATGCAAGATTTAATAATGACAAAGAAAAACTTGCATGTCCATTATCTCTTGTCTCCCAATTTGCATCTTCATCGGTTAGGAATTGATCGACTTCATTCATGTTATCTCTTGTAGGGACAAAATTGGCACAATGACAAATCAGGATGCTTTCAATCATAAGAAAATTGTTTATTCTTGAAGGAATAAATGTTACCTACCTGCCTTGAACATAGACACTTCTCTGGTTAATCCCATGAAGATTAGCATAAAACCCGTTTACCAAAGGAACAACTATTGCAGCAGTGGTATAGCATATCACTTCTGAGCGTCTCTGTACAATAAACTCCTCCACTTGAGTACTTGGTGTGTTGAATCCTTGATTCACAAATTCTCGTTCCTTAATTAATTTCTTCTTCATGAGAACCTTATCATATAATTTCTGCGCATCAAAATTGATGAACTTTCTTCTATTGAAAATTTCATATCTAAAAATTTCTTTAGAGTTGGAAGCCATGAGATTCCAAAATGGTGAGTTCTCTTTGTATTACTGACTAACTAACTCAAAAATAAAGATTTTGGGAGTTAAAAGGAAGAAAATCTGTCCAAAGTTGCCAAAAACCGCCTTTAGAATCTCCAAAACCACCTCGGTAACTGTCGCACTTCTGGTGCCAACTTCTGGCACTTCTGGTGCTACTTCTTTGTAATTTTGTGCTTCTGGTGCCAATTATGGTGCCTCTAGCACCAAAACAGATTTCTACATTATTTTCCTTATGGTCCAAATAACTCTCAAATCTTCCGTATAATTCAGTAATTAAAGATGTTTTAATGTGTTTTATTGATATTTAAGTCTCCCAGTACATGAAATTCATAAAGAGGGATTAAATAGATTCGCATCATTAACATAGATATCTATTGGTTGCCTCACATAAAGCACTTGGTTTAATGTCGTCAGCCTAACATTATGGGTGACACAACATTACAATCTCTTTAAATTTTGGCCTTTGACCATCAAAATATGATTTCAGTCTATGCACATTTACTTTAAATATATTTCTAGTTTTTAGATCTTCAATATTAAAAACTCCATAAGGGTAAATTTTTACAATAACGAATTGCCCTAACCACCTAAACTTAAGTTTTCTATGGAATAATTTCTATCCTGTATTATATAGTAAAACTTCTTGTTGAGGCTCAAATTCAATTTTTATTATCTTCAGATCATGTCATTCTTTCATTTTGTCTTTAAAAATCCTAGCATTATTATAAGATTCATTCCTAATTTCTTGAAGCTAATTCAGTTGCAACAATCTTTTCTCACCAGGATTTAAATTAAAATTAAACTACTTAATAGCCCAAAAAGCTTTATGCTCCTATTCAACTAGTCAGTGACAATTTTTCCCAAAAAATTAATATATTAGTGGACATTCCTATAGGAGCTTTATAAGGTGTCTTATAAGCCCATAATGCAGCATCTAATTTAGCAGACCAATCCACTTTATTTAAATTTATAGTTTTTTCCAAAATTCTTTTAATTTCACGATAAGATACTTATGCTAGACCACTAGCCTAAAGATGATAAGCAGTTGAAATCTTATGTATAATATCATACTTTCAACAATTTTTTTAATCCTTTTTTAATTACAAATTTTGAAGCAATCGAAGCATCACATTGAGGTAAAGATATTGCTTCAATCTATTTTGATACGTAGTCTACCGCAATTAATATATATATATATATATATATATATATATATATATATATATATATATAT
>NEWO01000445.1:502127-520757 GCA_003013225.1 Phalaenopsis aphrodite | reverse complement strand
ATAAAAAATTTCAACTTCCAAATTAAAATTTAGGGGCATTTCATTTCTTTTTGGAATATTGCCTACTTGGTGACTGGAAGAAGCTATCGGTCACCGGATATGAAATACTGTCGCCCACTTCGGAAGGAAATTTTAATTTACATATAGATTTAGGTTTAGAAAAATATGAAATCAAACTGACCCCATATTTTTCATAGTTTAAATAAAAGAGCGATGTACTTAAAAACTTGTATCTATCCCGAAGGAAAAACACAAGACTTGAGGATGAGCCTCGATCAAATAAACTAAGAAATATATGACGTTTGTTTGGTCTGCGAAACCATTTTATTTGCCAAAATTTTCCCTTATTTAATATGAAGAACTAACTAGGGTTTATATTAAGCTGGGTTCAGACGAGATTCCTATAAGGGCAAGCCCCTATAATTAATTATATCTTAAATGACCAAAGTCACCTAAGAAAACTCTCAATAAAAATCAAAAAATATTATCTTCAAGGATTTCAAGAGGATAAAATTTTTTAAAGATATCAGACAAAGAGGTGTGAAGTGAGAATAGTTCAAATTTGAAACATTTATTGTAGATTCCAAAGGAGGAAGAACTAGGGGATGTCATAGATCTAGAGGAGAACCTCGGTGACTTCTCAATCTATCATATTGTTTGGCTTTCATTTTGAGGAGAAATTATTTAATTGTTTCATCCTGTCAATTTTATTAGTTTAGGGTATACATTTGTATGGAACAATCACACAAATAGCCTGGAAGATGTGAGGATTTAGGTCGTGAAAAAAGACAACCTCGGAATTGTAAGACGAGTTAGGGCTTAGATTGCAAAACATGATTGTGCAAAGGCTGAAGATAAGGTGAGGATTTATGTTGCGTAAGAAAACAACCTTGAAGCCCTCTGGCTTGGTTGTTTAATTCTAAGGAAGGAAATTTTTAGCTAGAGAAGATAGGGTTTGTTGTTGAAGATGGTCATGTTGCCCACCATGCTAGCTCCAAGCTCCTTACCGTGACGTGTTTGAGTTTTCTAGAGTGTCAAGTTATGATGTCAAATCAGGTGGCCCTATGTTTGATGTTTTTTAAATTTTATGGGGGATGTTAAAGTTGATTAGAGTGACACGGTTATGATACTACGGTTCCCTCATTTCGACCCCACTATTTTCTATTAGATTCACTTAGTACAAACGAATTTACTAAATTCAACTTAATGAGTTCCATAATTTCATTTAGACTGTGGGAAGCCTTGTTAGCAACCGTATGTTACCTCCTTCGAGGGATTCCTGCTCGTCTGATAGATAAGTCTTAATTTAGTTATAGTTGTAGTTTTTGTGATGTTTGTGATTAAATTTTAGGTTGTCTTATATTTTGAATGTTGTGGAGGTGAATTTTATCTTGGTTGATTTTAGTTTTGGTTGTGGCAATCCTGATGGTTTTAGTTTTCATGCAGGGTGACATCATTGTTTAGCATGCAAGTTTATCTTTTGTTCATACATGCAGATAAGTATGCATAGTGTTGGAAGCTTAAGAAAAGACAATGTTGTAAACTATAAAAGCATACTTGGCGAGTCATCTCGTTCGACCACCTGAAACTCAAAATGCATGTTAGAACAATTTATAAAGCAAAAAAGGTAGGGGTTTAGTGACCTTCCTATCCGAAGGTTATATCTTGGTGGGTCCTTATTAGTTTGATTAAGTATGATTTTTGTTAAGCAAAACATATTAAGTTCAGTAGACCTCCAAGGTATCCAACAGGTCTAAAGGAAGAAGCAGGTCCATGCCTCCTTCTTACTGTCTGGTGAAAAGTCTCGAGCTGATTTAAACTTATTATGTTGCTTAATAACCCATCTTGTAAAAACATTTAATGCTCAATGAACATTGATGTTTCAATTATCCCTAAGAGTACGGTAATTATCACTTAGAATTTAATTTGGAGATTATGTGGGTAAAGATACTTAAAAAGGGCCAAGTTAGCGTTATTGAACCACAAGCCTATTTTTTAATTTTCTAATCCTCATTTCTAATCCTTAATTAAGAGAATTTAATTTAGCCTAGGTCACTATTAAGCCCTTAAGGTTTTGGTGGATGTATTAGTCATATATTTTGGAAGTGATTGAATTTTTAAGTGATGATGATTCATTTTTTAGAGTCATTTGAACTTCAAATAGGGGTATTAGATTAGTGAGTTATCAAGTTCCAAAGTCATACCCCTAAGTCTAAGATCTTTTAATTTAATAGACTTCCAAATTTCAATAATTTAAGGAATTACAAATTTATCCCTTGATTATGAAGGAGTGAGGTTGATTTCTACCAATTAATCCCCTTGTGTTTCAATTATCTCAATAAGTTAGTTAAAATTAGAGGTTACCCTCTTCCCTCCTTGAATTAAGACGAAATGTTAATTAAGGCTAAATTTCCAAAATTTCACTTTTGCCCCTGAGGCTCTATTACTTTGGAATTTTTATCCCACCTCACATATGGGTCAATTAAGACATCAGAGGAGAAAATGTGATCTTTCAAAAATTAATTTAATTTAAATATTTATTTTAAGGCAAAAAAATGATTTTTCAAAAAAAAAATCATAACTTGACCAAGGCAAAGCCTAATCCCTTGGAATTCTTACTGGTAGTAAACTTAGCCAGAGAAGCATTGGGGCCAAATTTCATGATTTATTGAATTATATTTGAATTTTAAGAATTATTTTATTTTATGGAGCATTTATTAATTATAAAATATTAAATGTGGGAAATTAAATTTTATATTTTTATATTTTTATTAAATTTCTCTAATGTCAAGGAACCTAGAGAAATAAATTTCATATTTTTCTTTAAATTTTTAGAATTATTTTGGTGAACAATCCATTTTAAGCCTTTAAAACTTAATTGAAACTTTAAAATTCAATATCTTCACTTAGAAAATTAGGAAAAATATTTCAATTATTTCTAAGTACTTAGGAAACAATTTAGAACATTTCTAGGAATTTTATTATTCTTGTGATTTTTATCATTTTTTAATTATTTAAATATTAAAAATAAGCTAAAAATAAAGTTTTTATTTTAATTACCATTTTATTTTTAGAAAATTCCTCTGATCACAGAGAACTCCAAAAAATCAATTTTTATACATTTTTTTAGTTATATATTAATTCTTAAAAATCATTTTAGTGGCTAAGATGCAATTTAACTAGAAAAATCAATTTGAGTTATTAAATGAGCTCCAAATATTTTGAAATTTTTATGGAAAGTTCCTTCAACTTTAAATCATAGTGGATATTAAAAATCAAGTCATTTAGATGTGTTTCCCAAAATTAATTTTCTATGTTTTTTAGGATTGGTGGAAATGAAGTACATTCTTAAAGACTTAACCCATGAAATATTTTCCAAAGGGTTCTCTGGTCATAGCAAACCTTCCAAATTTTTTTTAGATTTTTCTAAGCAACATGCAAATTATTATGATTAATTTATGCAAATAATAGACATAAACTTTGAAATATATGGATCTTTGTTTAGAGATACCCTCTAAGTTTCAAAAATCAGAGGATGTTCCCTAAGACAGAGGCAACAACATGCCAAAATTTTAAATCATGGTGAGATGTCTACATGCATGGAGAATTAAAAGACTCAAAAAAATATTTAATTAATTAAAAATAAAATATGCATCAAATTAATTTAAAACCATTTTCACATTATTCTCCTCTGTTCACTAAGCAAGAGGGTGTTTTTATTTTATTTTATTGATTTTTTTACACTAAGATATGGATTTTTAAGGTTAGGGCTATTTATTTACATAAAAAATACCTTATTTATCTATTTGAATGCGCGACGCTGACTAGATCCTAGGCGGCTTTGAAACTTCATGCGGCGTGCTCACATTCGACGTCGTCATCCACCTCAGCGCTGACTCGGCCTACGGTTCATGTATGAAGGCACTGTCGAGCTAGATCTCATGCGTTGATGAGATAAACGCGCAATCAGACGACTCCCCGTCATCATCCCCAATTCCTTAGCCAGAGAACCAACCATTTTCAAAGCATAAGATCTTAATAATTTTTTAACCAAATTAAGTGTGGTTTATTTATAAATGCTCGTCTAAGTGTGACGAACACATCCATATAGTAATCATGCAATTAAATTAAGCCTAATCAAATGGAGAATTAAAATAGGCTCGAGAGGAGGAGGAGTTCAATAACTTTACTCATAGAAGTGAGGCTTTGATCAGAGGTGCTCGACACATTTGTGGAGGTCCAAGAAGGCTAGGGATTAAGCTTCTTGGTGTGGTGAAATGACTAGGTATGAATTCGCCCAAGCTCAATTTTAGGTGTTGGTCTAGAGCTATGCTAGGGGCTCTATATGAGGGGGATTTGATGGGGCTTCTTCTTCTTTGACTGTGGTGAAGGTGTGGGAGAGTTTAATTTGATTTTGGTGGAGTGTAGAGGTGTGGAGAGCACTATCCTATCTCTGGCAAGGTTTTGATTCTCAAAGAAGCTCTAGGAGTAATTTGGAGGGCTCTCGCTGAGAAATTTTTAGCACCCTTCCCATGGTCGTGGAGGTGAGCTTTTATAAAAATTGGCTTAAGGGTGGCTGTCATGGCCAATTAGGGGTTGAAAAGAGATGCTTAGGTGGAGGGCAGAGAGGCTCTAACATTTAATTTGGATGAGGCGGCCTCTAGGTTTGAATTGGGTTTGATTCTATGGGCGTGGCTCTCATTTTGGAAATTTGGAATATTTAGAAGGTTTTAGAAATTTTTGGGATTTTTTGAAATTTTTGGAATTTTAGGCTAGGGATGGGTATTTTGGTAATTTGACAATTTTTTGGTGATTTTAGGAAATTTGGGTATTTTCAAAAGGTTTGAAATGACTTTTGAACAAATTTTGATATTTTGGGTAAATTTGGAAATTTTGGCCAAATTTATGATTTTTAGGTAATTTTGCGAAGTTAATGTAGTGAGTGTCTTAGCTCTAGACCAACACCCAGTGTCAACACTAAGGTTAAACAATCCTATCGGAACTCCCCTTGACCTCCCTCATAATAACCCCACCTACTAAGTGCTAAAGGTTAGGACTAATATGTAGAGCTTCAGGTTGAGTAAAGAAGAGTTTCGTGAGGGTTCCATTTCTAGTTTTCTAGGAATAGTCAACAGGAAAGTCCAATGGCTAGACCCTAGGCTACTAAAGTGGAAGAACTAGACCTCAAATAAAAGTGAGGTCTACAAATGGACCATTAATAGGAGTGGTGTGTCAGTCAAGCACACCGCATGTATTGCCGTTGAACGACGAGATCAACAAAACCAATACAAACTCCTAAGTCAACAGACACAAAAGGAGTGTAGAATTACGTGTGTTATTTGTTTGTGCTAGGGAATTAGCAGATGAATACTTGATCAAAGTCAAGAGGTAGGAACTCTTGCTAGGGATTGGAGAGTTGGTTTTGAGTTATCAGATTTTAAGTGTTCATAGAGGATGAGAATTAGCATGTAAGTGTAGATTTTGAAGTGGGATTTGAAGTTTAGGTATTAATTTCAAAATAGTGTCAAAAGTTAGGGACCGACCTTAAAAGAAGAGAGGAATCAAAAATTAAGGACTGATTCTAAAATGAGAATTGAAAGTTAAGGATCAATCTCAAGAGAGGGTCAGAAGTTGAGGACCAACCTCGAAAAGAGTGAATCAGAAGTTAAGGACTGATTCTAAAATGAGAATTGAAAGTTGATGATCAATCTGAGGAAGAGAGTCAAAATCTGAGGACCGACTTCAAAAAGGAGTGAATCAGAGGTTAAGGACTGATTCAAAAATGAGAATTGAAAGTTAATGATCAATCTCAAAAGAGAGTGTCAGAAGGTAAGGACTGACCTCAAAGGAGTGAATCTGAAGTTAAGGACTGATTCAAAAATGAGAATTGAAAGTTAATGAATAATCTTAAAAGAGAGTGTCGGAAGGTAAGGATTGACCTCAAAGGAGTGGATCAGAAGTTAAAGATTGATCTAAGAATGAGAATTGAAGTTAATGATCGATCTCAATAGAGAGTGTCAAAATGTAAGGACTGGCCTGAAAGGAGTGAATTAGAAATTAAGGACTGATTCAAAATGAGAATTGAAAGTTAATGATCAATCTCAGAAGAGAGTGTCGAAAGGTATGGATCGACCTCAAAGGAGTGAATCAGAAGTTACGAACTGATCCAAAAATGAAAATTGAATGTTAATGATCAATCTTAAAAGAGTGTGTCGGAGGGAAATGACCATCCTCAAAGGAGTGAATTAGAAGTTAAGGAATGATTAAAAAATGAGAATTGAAAGTTAATGATCAATCTCAAAAGAGAGTTTTGGAAGGTAACGACCAACCACAAAGGAGTGAATCCAAAGTTAAGGACTGATCTGAAAATCAGAATTGAAAGTTAATGATCAATCTCAAAAGAGAGTGTCGGAAGGTGAGAACCAACCTCAAAAGAGTGAATCAAGAGTTTGGAACTGATTCAAAAATGAGAATTGAAAGTTAATGATTAATCTCAAAAGAGAGTGTCGGAAGGTGAGTACAGACCTCAAAAGAGTGAATTAAGAGTTAAGAACTGTTCGAAAATGAGAATTGGTGATGTTGAATCCATAGATATGTGTCGTGTGAAATGGTTGACATTGTGAAGAAGATTTGTGAAATTTTGTGAGATTTTGTGCGGAACGTGAAACCCCGCATGGATGTTAAGAGAATTAGTGCAGACAAAGATAGTTGTGTTGTGCGAGCAAAGTTTAAGAGACCTCAAAATTGAGAGAATCAACTCAATAGATTTATTTTCTTTTCTTGTTATTTTTATCATGTTATCGGCGTTATTTCAGGGTTGGAGGGGAGTTGCCCGTAAGAAGCTGTCGGTCGCCGGAATCGAAATCTCGTCGCCCGCTTCGGAATGACGTTGAAGTATGAAATCAAACTAACCCCATATTTTTTATAGTTTTCAAATGAAAGAGCACAGTACCTCAAATCATGTATCTATCCCGAAGGATAAACACAAGACTTGACGATGAGGCTCGATCAAATAACCTAAGGAAAGTATGCCATTCGTTTGGTTTGCAAAACCTTTGTATTTGCTGACAAGTTCTTCTATTTAATATATAAGATTAAATAGGGTTTATATTAAGCTGGGTTCAAACATGCTTCCTATAAGGGCAAGCCCCTATAGTTAATTAAATCTTAAATGACCAAAGCCACCTAAGAAGACTCTCGATAAAAATTGAGAAATATTATCTTCAAGGAATTTCAAAGGGTAGGACTCTTCAACAAAATCGGACGTAGAGGTGTGAAAGGGGATTGGTTCAAATTTGGAACATTTTATTGTAGAATCCAAAGGAGGAAGAACTAAGGGATGTCATGGATCCAGTGGAGAACCGTGGTGACTTCCAAAGCTATCCTAATGTTGGGCTTCAAATTTGAGGAGAAATATTTAGGTGTTTCATCCGGCCTATTTTATTAGTTAGGGCTTACATTTGTATGAAACGATCATGCAAATAGCCTGGAAGATGTGAGGATTTAGGTCGTGAAAAAAGACAACCTTAGAATCCTAAGACGAGTTAATGCTTATATTTTATAGTATGGCTATACAAAGGCTTAAAGATAAGGTGAGAATTTACGTTGCATAAGCAAGCAACCTCAAAGTCTTATGGCTTCATTGCTTAAGTCTAAGGAAGGAAGATTGGTTTAGCTTGGAAAGACAGGTTTTGCTGTTGAAGACGGTCGTGCTGTCCACCATGCTAGCTCTAAGCTCCTTGCCGCGACAAGTTTGAGTTATCTAGTGTGTCAAGTTATAATGTCAAATCAGTCGGCCCTTAAAGAGGCAAGTTAATGTAATTTGAACACTTAGCCAAACTTTTAATCCTAATTGGGCTTAGTGGTGTTTCAAGGATGCTTGATTCAATTATGTTTATTTCTCCAATCCTTGTTTAATCAATTTTTTTATTTAGCTTAAGTCACCACTAAGCCCTTAAGACCTAGGTGAGTGTCTTAATTAGTTTTGAAAAGGGTTAAGCTTTAAGTGGTCATGATTCATGATTTGGATTCTATTTGAATATCAAGATAGGGGCATTAAACTGATTAATTATTGGCTTCAAAAGTCATACCCCTAAGTCGAGGATCATTTCATTTTAATAAACTTCCAAATTTTAATAATTTAGAAATTTATTAATCTTAATTAAGAAAGTGAGATTGGTTTCTACCAATTAACCCCTTCCCTTGTGTTTCAGGCATCAAATAAATTGATTAAGATCAGAGGTTACCCAATTTCCCTCCTTGACTTAAGCCTAAATGTTAATTAAGGCTAAATTTCAAAAATTACACATTTGCCCCTAAGGCTCTAACACTTCATAATTTGTCAAATTCAATTCAAATGATTTTGAAATTTTTATCCTACTTCATTCATGGTTTAATTAAGACATGAGAGGAGAAAGTGTGATTTTTTAAAATTTAGTATAACTTATGTAATTATTTTAATGCAAAAATAGGATTTTTCAAAGAAAATTCCTAACTTGACTAAGGTAAATACTAATCCCTTGAAATTTTTACGGGAGGTAGACCTAGACCAGAAAAGCCTTTGGACAAAATTTCATGATTTTTTAAATTCTCTGTGATTTATTAGAATTATTTTAAATTTTTGGTTATTTAATAAAAATAAATATTTTAAATGGTGAAAATTAGGTTTTGTATTTTTAAAAAATCTCCCTAAGGTCAGAGGACCCACAGGAGCAAATTTTCAATTTTTTGATTTTTTTTTCATTTATTGGGATTATCTTAGTGAAAACTCATTTTTAGCCTTTTAAAAAAAATTTTTCTTAAGCTTTGAAATTAAATATCTTTATTTAGACAATTAGGAAAAAAATTGTAATTGTTCATAAGTGATTATGAAGCAATTTAGAACATTTTCATGAGTTTTATTATTTTTGTGATTTTTATGGATTTGTAATTATTTAAATATTTAAAATAGGCTAAAAATCTAGTTTTTTATTTTAAATATCATTTTATTTTTAGAAAATACCCCTGATCTCAAAGAACTCAAAAAACTAAGTTTCATAATTTTTTGAGTTATATTTTTATTTTTAAAAATTGTTTAAGTGTCAAAAGTCGTATTTATCATTAGAAATCAACTTAAGTTGTCAAGTGAACTCAAAATATTTTGAAATTTTTATGATGAGTTCTCTGGATCATAAATCACAATGTAGATCAAAAATTAACTCATTTTATATTTTTATTTAAGGCATTTTAAATGACTTGACCCATGAAATTATTTCCAAAGGTTTCTCTAGTCATGGTGGACTTTCCAAAATTTTCTTAGGATTTTCTAATTAATATGCTAATTTCCAGGATAATTTTAAGGAAATAATGTGGAATAACTTGAAAAATATGGATCTCTGTATAGAAACCTCCTTTGACTTTGGAAAAATCAAAGAATGTTTCCCCTGACAGAGGTTGCAACATGTCAAAGTTTCAAGCCAAAGTGATATATCAATATGCTTGGAGAATAAAATGATTCAAAATAGTGTTTCATTAATTAAAAATAAAATATACATAACATGGTCGTGAAATTTATTCCACATTGTTCTCCTCTATTCATTGAGCAAGAGGGTATTTTTATTTTATTTTCGTGATTTTTCTACACAAAGTTATGGATTTTCTCAGTAAAGGGTATTTAAATAAATAAGAAAAAAAATCCCTATTTATCTATTTAAAGCTCGCGTGCCACCTCAACCTACAACGACTCCGAAGGCATGTGTGGCACGCTCTGGTTGGACGCCGCCGTCCACGTAGCTTGCTGACTCGGTCCGCTGTTTATGTCCCAAAGCGCTGTCTAGCTTGATCTCCCCCGTACCGTTAATGTCCCTGGTCTTGGTGTAAGGCCTAGGTATGAATTCAACAAAGATCGATTTCAAGTGTTGGTCTAGAGCTATGGTAGAGGCTAATCAGAGGGTAATTTGATGGGGCTTTGTCTTCTCTTGCTATTGTGAAGGTGTGGGCACAAGCAATTGAATTTTGGTGGAGTGTAGAGGTGTATTTGGTTCTGTCCTGGTTTCCGGCAAGGCTTCAAGCTCAAAATTGAGATCCGGTAGTGGGAATTGGTGAGCGAAAATAGTTGGAATGCACTGAGGGGATCTTAGGGAAGCTCTGTGTGAAGTTTGGAGAGGCCTCTCTAAGAAAATTTCAGCACACCTTCCATGGTCGTGGGAGGTGAGTTTTTATAAAATTGGCCATGGGGTGGCTCTCAAGGCATAAGTATGGGTGCATTGTGGTGCTTAGGTGGAGGGTAGAGGAGCTCTTCAATTTGGTCTGGATGAACTGGCTTCTAGGTTTGATTTGGGTGATGTGCCATGGGAGTGGCTCTCAATTTTGGCCTTTTCCAGCCATTAGGTTGGCTAGCCAGCCACAAGGAGGTGGCTAGAACCTCACGGAACCAAGAGGAATCCATCACAGCAATTTAATGCAAATGTGCTTTGATTTGGCAAAGATATCTTAAGCATGTGCATTTATGGAAATAAGATCCCTTAATTTGGGGGAACATTAGTCCATGGCTTGATTTAGATGGTTTCATGGTGTTTGGGCTAGTCACTAAGTCCAACTAATGGCTGTGGTGGAGTTAATTTGGTGGTTTTAGGGTGGTTAGGTCACACTTTGTGCATGGGTCCAAGTGGGTGCAAATGACCAAAACTTCAGTTTGGGCTAGGTTAGTAATTTCAATTGGCCCAGATAACTATTGCATTTGGTTTATATGATCATAAGGAACAACTTTGGTGAAGGATGGAAGTGGTTTTGAGTTCAATTGAAGGGTCAATTTGAGGGAATTTTGAACTTTAATCAATTTGGTCATGTTGGGCTAGGCTTAGGTCTAGCTTGGGTTAGCCTTGGGCTAACTACAAATTGATTCTTGTAAATGGTAACTAGGGACCTCATGAAGAGTTTTCAACATGAATTGGATGCCAATTTTGAGGTTAAGGCAATCAATTGGGTGAAATTTGGGGACTTAGCCAATTTGGGGCTAAATTTGGGAATTTTGGAATTAGGCCAAAATCAAATGGATTTGAGGCTTCACCAAGGCCAATTGATGGTTGATTTTGATGTATAGGAATGTTATAAATATTTTTAAACATTAATTGAGGCCAATTGACTAGGCTATGGGTTCAATTTGGTGAGATTAGGTCATATGGTCAAAATTAGGGTTTTCACCCAAATAAAAATTGGGCTCAAATCATGGACCAATTGAGCTTGTATTTGGTTTAGTTTGGTCATATCAAAAGTTAATTTGAGTTTAGGATTGAAATTGAAGTCAATTGAGATTAAATTGATGGACATTTGAATTGGATTTGGGGAAATTTGGGCCCTTAAAGGTAAATTTGGGGGTTTTGGTTAAATATGGTCAAATTAGCCAAATTGAGTCATGTGGTAGTTGAGAGAAATGAAATTGAGAAAATTTGAGATTTATTGGGATTTTTTGAGAATTTTTGGAATTTTGGGTCCAAGAGGGGTATTTTGGTAATTTGGGGGTGTTTTAGGGTAAAATGCCAAGATGGGTATTTTGGTAGAGTTGAGGTACCAATCATCACCAAAAAGCCATGGACCAATGAACACCCCATTTTGGGTCCTCTACATAGTGGTCTTAGCCAAACCTTAGTCATAGGGCTAGTATGTTTAGGCGATTATCTACATGAGTGTCCCAAAAGATCAAGGGATATAGGCTAGAAATTTCAGTTTAGAGTTGTGAGTGATTGTGGGTGTAGATGAGTGTAGTGAGTGTAGTGAGTGTAGTGAATGTCTTAGCTCCAGACCAACACCCAGAGTTAACCTTAGGGTCCAACAGTCCTTAGGGTGACTCATCTTGAGTTTCCCTCATAGTGATACCACCTACTAAATGCTAGAGGTTGAGACCAACATGTGGAACTTCAGGTTGAGTAGGGAAGAGTTTGGAATTTCTAGTGGTGAGGGTTTCATGTCTTGTTTTCTAAGAATAGTCAATAGGAAAATCCTATGGCTAGACCTTAGGCAACTAAAGAGGAAAAAGTAAACCTCAACAAAAAATGAGGTCAACACATGTTTAATTTTCAAAATATGTTTTCCAAAATTTAATTTTTGTGGGCTGATTAACTTTCAAAAGAATGTTTTGTTTGAATTTGATTATTAAGTTTTTATTGTTTGGTTCTTTGTTCGTTGTAATTTTGAACCAACGTATAGTTCGTGGCTTTTATCCATCGCACAGTTGGGGCAATTGAACAAATAGACAAATTTTTAAAAGAAACTTCGTTAATCTGCTCCAATAAATGTTAAAAATCAAGTATAGGCTAACAAATAAAAAATTACAACATGCTAACTGCATCAAAGTACATCCAAAAAATCTCAAGCCAAGTACATATCATAGGCTGAGTATCTCTGATATATATCATATTTGTTGTAATGTAGTAAGGTAGAAAAGAATCCTTTGACTATCTATTCCTATTTTGAAAAGCTTATGATCGAGCAGACCTTCTAATCCATTCTCCAAGATAGAGTTCCCTTTGCATGTACTTAGAGGTACAACCCTCTCATAACTTGTATGATAACAGATCCTCCAATTCTAGATCTAGCTGAAATCAGTGTTGTATTTTGATGTTGTCCATCCGTCAGAAAGTCACAGACACCCTGCGGTGTCGTACTCCTGGAATACAGTGCTTGGCGACGTCCCCTTCATTGCCTTTGAGAATAAGTACTAAGCCAACTGGTAGGGGATTCTCCACAGATCCTCTGAACTCACCAGGGCCAATGATGTAAGATTCTTTCCCAAATAAGAGGTTGCTTTTACTCATGAATGAGACCGTGCAGAAATGTCTCACGAAGTCATGGTGGTCTATATGTGGAGGAATGCAATAACCCTCATCATAGATGTTGATAATTCAACTGTTTAGAATGCAATTAGCAGGGAGTATACTCCACCTCACCATCCTTTTAGTCACTCAATTTATCATTGGCGGTAGTGGATCCACCTGATCATGTTTGAGAATCCCACGCAGATTCCCTTGTTTGTAATTTATAAATTTGTAGCAGCAGCCACACTAGATAGTAGTTCTCCCTCTTCCTCACATCCATTTCTTTGGCTCAAAATAGGTCCTTTCCATGAGCAAGCATGCTCGACCTCTGTCCCTTAAGTCAAGAATGCTCTGTTCATCACTTTCTAAGAAGACCTTGGTATATGATTGGCGTCTGATGGTATGAATCTCCCATGTACTTCTTCATAGAATTAAAAATTTCTTTGGTTCACTTTGCTTATTCTGTAATATTCTGTCATGCTTATGATTGGCGGCTGTCGAGGAAGTTCCCTTCTTTCAACGGCGGTAGGAACCCAAGCTGTTGCTGACTCTGGCTCTAATAGAATGTATGATCTGGCGTCTGACGTGACGTATTGCTCTGTACCCCTTGGAACATATGGCTCTACCTTCGTTGGGTCATATGGCTCTGCCTCTATCAAGTAATCAACAATCTGAGATCCATCATCTGTAGAGGCGTACTCCTCTAAGGTATTGTAGTGTTGTAGATACAAGACATTGCAGTCCGGGCATTCCACAAATACCCTTGTAGCTGACAATCGTGCAGGTATTTCAGCTTTGCAAGTAGGGCAACCCGTGCACAGAACATCTGAAGCTAGTGATATATCTCTAGCTCTATAATAAACCTGGATTCATCATCTGTGGCAGGCAATCTTGAAGAATTTTCTCCCTTACTCATAAATGTTCCCCTTAAGAATAGGGGTGAGTAATTTTTCTGCCTCTTTTTGGCATCTTTTCTCCTCTCGTAAGAAAGCCCTCTGCTTTTGGCTGCTAGCATTGCTACACTATGTTTTTCGTAGCAGAGCATTTGACAATCTTTCATTATCAGCGGTGACCAGACCCCCGATTGGTGTAGCTATCATGGATGGTAGATGGCTGGGCCCCTCCATTGGGTCCTGTTGTACCATCACGTTCTTTCCTTTCAGTGATGCACTATCTTTGATGGTCAACCTTAGCAGTGAGGGCAGCCCTTCCTTTTCACATCGACTGACGACATTCATTAAAGGTCCCTTGTACTCCATGCCGAATTGATTAAATTCTATGTTGAAATCTATAGTACCGCTCTGCGGCGTCATTTCTTCATTTAGTGCAAGATTCCAGCCATGTTTAAAAGCGAAGATCAGCCTCTAACCTGACATTACTCTACAGACGACAGGAAAAATGTCTGTGGGCTGAAACTTAGCATGAACAAGAACAAAACAAAGTATTTATTAAAGAAAATTTTAGTTTATTTTACTGAAGAGATCATTTAATTATGTGTGAATTTTGTTTAATTTAGTAGTATTAAGTTCAAAAGTAGAAAGGATAAAACTTCGAACTGTAATTTTCAAAATTTTTTATTATATTGAGGTTAATTTTGTTACAAAAAAATTTGGACTTGGTCACAGAATTTTGGAAACATAGATAACCCCAAAGCAGTCGAAATTTCAAAATTTCAAATCAAGTCGCGGCAAGAAATGTTTGGTTGTGTAGTATGTCTTCAGGTATCGTTCGTTGATTGGTAGCATGGGTCTTTCACCCTGAAAGTCTACTAACTGGTAGTCTCCTCCCGCATAAGCCTTTTTAACAATAAATGGTCACTCCCAAGTCGACTCAGATTTTTGACCTATATTGCAGCGTGCGAGAATAATGCTTTTGAGCATGAGGATGAGGTCACCAACTTTGAATGTCCTTGGGCAAACCAATTTGTCATGAGCTTGTACCATCTTTGCCTAGTAAAGTTCCAAGTGTTATTATGCTTCAAGTCGTTTTCCTTTAAGACTCTATTTCTTCGAGCTTCAGCTTCGCACTTTCTTCTGTTGTGAGTCAATTGGCGACTGCGACTCTAAGAGACGGCATCTGAATTTTTAACGGTAGCACGACCTTAGACCCGTACACGAGAATGTAGGGTGTACACTGAGTGAGAGTCCTAAACATCGTCCGGTAGGCCCACAAAGCTTCTAGCAATTTGTTGTGCCAATCTCTTTTATTTTCATCCAATGTTTTCTTCAAAATCTGTACAAAAATTTTGTTGAAGGCTTCAGCCAAGCCATTTGCTTTAGGATAGTAAATTGTAAAGTTTCTCTAATCTATCCTATGTCATTCGATAAATATATTGATTATAGTGCTTTTAAAAGTTGTCTCATTGTCGGAAATTATTCTTTGCGGTACTCCGAAATGGTAGACAACTTGGATTTTGAAGAATTGATGGACGTACTATGTTGTAACCTCTCATAGCGGCACTGCCTCTGCCCATTTGGAGAAATAATCTATAGCGGCAAGTATAAATCTGTGTCCTTTGGAGGATGGAAGGTGTATCAGACCTATTATATCCATGCCCTAACATTTAAATGGCCACGAGGCAACACTTGGGTGTAACACTTTTGGAGGTTGGTGCAAGACCACCCCATGCACCTGGCACTTGTGACATCTTCTCGCCATATCCATGCAATCAGACATTATTGCTGGCCAATAAAATCTGAGTCTCTTAACTTCATTTTCATTTTTAGCCCTAACTGGTGAGCACCACATAATCCGACATATATTTCTTTGACAATATTTTGTGCTTAGGTTTGCTTAGACACCTCCGCCACATCAGGTCAAATGATCTTCTGTGAGGACATCCCAACTAAGGCGTATGACATAGCCCTCTTTACAATGTGATGTGCTTCAGACTTGTCCTCTGGCAGCTTTCCAGTATGCAAATATTCTATTAATGACTTGCGCTAGTTTTCATTGATGTCTGCAACCGCAATAATCATTTTTGTTTCTTTCCCGAGCTTGTGTAGATTGTCGAGCTCGATTTGAGACAAAACTTATCTTCTTTGCACTGTGATTTTGATGGAATCCTCTGAGGGGCATGCCAGCTCTTTTATGAATTTGCTAGAGCATCAGTATAGGCTTTATCTCCCATAAGAATCCAATAGATAGTCACATTAGGAATTTGCTCCAACAGCTTCATTGCGTAGCAGTGATATTTCGGTAGTCTTGGTTTTAGAATTTTGTATTGTCTGAGGACTTGCTGGATGATGAGTTGAGAGCCTCCATAGATGGCAATGTCTGTTATGTCCATCAAGATTGCCAATCTTAATCTGGTGATTAACACTTCATATTTTGCTTTGTTATTGGTGCAAGGCTCTGTCAGGTGGTATGAGAACCTCAACATATCCTTATCTGGTGTGATAAAGATCAAATTGATAGCTGCTCTGTTTGGTACAAATGTGTCTCATCCTTTGTCCTTTCTGGCTAACGATGCTCTGTCAAAGTACATCTCCCACTGTTGCGCACGGGAGAATTCCATTTGTAGTATTTTCTCGTCTAGTAACTCGTTGTTGAGAGGGGACCCAGCTGGCAGTGGGTGTACAGCAAGAAAGTCTGCTAGAATCTGTCCCTTCTTAGCATGGAGGGGAATAAAAGTTGAATCAAATTACAATCAGATCATTAACCACCTTGTCAGTTGTCCGGAGAGTGTTGGTCGGGTCATCAAATATTGTAACAGATTAACTTTCAAAATTAGGGTAATCTTATGAGAAAGCATGTAATCTCTAAGTTTTTTGGGCGGCAAAAATTAATACTAGACAATGCATCACAATAGGTGGATACCTTACTTCCGTTGGTATTAGACGAGGACTGAAGTAGTAGAGTGTGTTTTCCTTACCCTCGATGTTGATTTGGGCTAAGAGGGCTCCAAGGCAATCGTCTAAGGTCATAGTATGAAGTATTAAAGGTTTCCCTGGGATCGGGGCTGCCAAAATGGGAGGTGTCATTAAATATTGTTTAACATCTTCAAAGGCCCGCTGGCATTTTTCTTCCAAAATGAATTTGGCATCTTTTTAATTAACGCCGAGAAGGGTGTCGGCGTTGTTTCGGGTTGGTTTGTGGGGTTGCCCGAAAGAAGCTGTCGGAATCGAAATCCCTTCACCAGCTTCAGAAGGACATTGAAGTATGAAATCAAACTAACTCCATATTTTTCATAGTTTAAAATGAAAGAGCACTGTACCTCAAATCCTGTATCGATCCCGAAGGATAAACACAAGACTTGAGGATGAGGCTCGATCAAAATAAACTAAGGAAAGTATGACGTCCGCTTGGTCTGCGAAACCTTTGTATTTGCCGACAAGTTCCCCTATTTAATATAAAAGATTAAATAGGGTTTATATTAAACTGGGTTCGGACATGCTTCCTATCAGGGCAAGTCCCTATAGTTAATTACATCTTAAATGACTAAAGTCACTTAAGAAGACTCTCGATAAAAATCAAGGAATATTATCTTCAAGGAATTTCAAAGGGTAAGACTCTTCAATGAAATCAGACATAAAGATGTGAAAGGGGATTGGTTCAAATTTGGAACATTTTATATTAGAATCCAAAGGAAGGAGGAACTAGAGGATATCATGCTCCAGAGGATAACCTCAGTGACTTCCCAAGCTATCCTAATGTTTGGCTTCAATTTTGAGGAGAAATATTTAGGTGTTTCATCCTGCCAATTTCATTACTTAGGGCTTACATTTGTGTGAAATGATCACACAAATAGCCTGGAAGATGTGAGGATTTAGGTCGTGACAAACGACAACCTAGGAATCCTAAGACGAGTTATGGCTTATATTTTATAGCAGGGCTACGCAAAGGCCTAACGATAACGTGAGGATTTACGTTGCATAAGCAATCGGCCTCGAAGTCCTATGGCTTTGTTGTTTAAGTCTAAGGAAGGAAGATTGGTTTAGCTGGGGAAGACAGGTTTTGCTGTTGAAGATGGTCGTGCTGCCCACCGTGCTAGCTCCAAGCTCCTGCCGCTATGAGCTTAAGTTATCTATTGTGTCAAGTTATAATATCAAATCAGGTGGCGCAATGGTTGAAGTTCTTTAAATTTTATGAGGGCATATTAAAGTTGATTAGAGCGACACCCGTTAGGATCCTACGATTCCCTCCTTCCGACATCATTATTTTCTATTGGATTCACTTAGTCCAAATGAACTTATTAAACCCAACTTAATGAGTTCCATAATTTCATTTAAACCGTGGGAAGCCACGTTAGCAACCGTAGGTTACCTCCTCTGAGGAATTCCCAATCATCCGATAGAGGCATCTTAGTTTAGTTTAAGTTTTAGTTTTCAATGATGTTTGTGATAAAATCTTGAGTTGTTTTATATTTTGAATGTTGTGGCGGTGCATTTTATCTTGGTTGATTTTAGTTCTGGTTTTGGGTATGGTTAATAAGCAAGTTTATGTTGTTTTCATGCATGTAGGTAAATGCAAGCATAAAACATGTAAGGAAAAGACAGAAGAAAGACGGTACTATAAAATGTGAAAGCGTACCTGGTGAGACTTCTCGTTCCACCACCTGAAACTTAAAATGCATGTGAGGGCATTTATGAAGAGCAACAAAAGTAAAGTTTTGGGGGGTTTTCCTAACTCTATGTTGTATTTTGTTAAGTCCTTAAAAGTTTAAGGATTATTCCTTTAAGCAAAGAATATTAAGTTTAATAGGCCTCTGAGGTATCCAACAAGTTAAGAGAGGGAGACAGGTCCATGCCTCTCCCTCACCAACTAATGAAAAGCCTCGAGTCCATTTAAACTTATCATTTTGCTTAATGGTCCATCCTGTAAATATCCTTAATGCTCA
>NEWO01000445.1:394052-471554 GCA_003013225.1 Phalaenopsis aphrodite | reverse complement strand
AAAATTTAAAGAACTTTAATCATAACATCATCTGATTTGATATTATAATCAAATGACCTAGAAAACTTGAACTTTGCTATAACGAGGAGCTTGGAGCTTACATGGTGGGCAGCCCGACCATCTTCAACAGCAAGAGGATCTACATCAATATATCATTTCCTTAGCTTTAAAACAACAAAGCCATAGGAATTCAAGGTTGTTTGCTAAATGCAACATAAAATCCTCAAACACATTTTTTAGGCCTTTGTACAACCATATTGACTCCGAGGTAGTCATTTGTCATGACTTAAATCCTCACATCTTCCAGGTTATTTGTGTTGATTGCTTCACACAAATGTAAATCCTAATAAAAATTGCAGGATGAAATGTCTCAATTATTTCTCCTAAATTGAAGCCAAATAATAGGATAGCTTGGGAAGTCACCGAAATTTTTCTTCGAACCTGTGACATCCTCTAGTATCTCCTCCTTTGGATTTCAAAACAAAATGTTCCAAATTTGAACCAATCCCTTTTATATTTCTCCATCCAATGTCTTTGAAATATCCTCACCATTTGAATTCCTTGAAGATAACTTTTCTTGATTCTATTGAGAGTGTTCTTAAGTAACTTCTGTTACCTAAGATGTAATTAACTATAGGGGCTTGCCCTTATAGGAAGCTTTTCCCGAACCCAGCATAATGTAAACCCTATTTAATTTCTTATATTAAATAGGGGAACTTGTTGGCCAATACATTGGTTTCGTAGATCAAACGGATGTCATAACTTTCTCTAGTTTATTTGATCGAGCCTCACCCTCAATTCTTGTGTTCATCCTGAGGGATAGATACAGGATTTGAGGTAAAGCGCTCTTTCATCTAAACTATGGAAATTATGGGGTCAGTTTGACTCCATATTTTTCAAAACTAAATTTTTTAACGTCCTTCCGAAGCGGGAACGAGATTTCAATTTCGATGACCGACAGCTTCGGGCAAACCCCACACCAAAAATAGTGCCGACATACTTTTGATGACCAAATCATCCACATAGCATTCCACTTAATTGTGAATGAGGTCATCAAAAATCTTTCTCATTGCATGTTGATATGTTGCTCCAACGTTCTTTAGGCCGAACGGCATCAGTGTGCAGCAAAAATTCCTGATAGGTGTTCTGAGGCTGTAAGTGCTGCATCCTCGGGAGCCATCTTGATTTTGTTGTATCTCGACAATCCGTCCATGAAGGAGAAAATTTCGAGTGTTGAAACGATATCCACCATCATTTTTGGTATTGGTAGTGGAAACTCAACGTTTGGTCATGCCTTGTTCAAATCTTTGAAGTCGACACAAACACGTATTTGCCCATTTTTCTTCTTGACTGGAAAAATGTTAGCCAACCACGTGGGGTATTGTTCGTCTTTTACAAAGTTAGCGTCTATTACTTTCTTTACCTTGGCTATGACTTATTGCTCTATTTCGAAGTGCATTCTTCTGAGAGCTTCTTTTACTGGGGTTATATTCTCGTCCACCCCGAGTTTATGAACCGCAACCTCTGCTAACAGTCCTGGAATTTCATTATTGCTCCATGAGAAGCAATCTTTAAATTTTATTAATAGTTTGATCAGTTGTAAAGATTCTTCATCATTGAGTAGACAACTTATAAATGTGGGACGGGGTTGTTCTTTTGTCCCGACGTTGATTTACGTTAACTCATCAAAAGTTGATTTAATTTCCTTTTCAAATTCTAGTGGAGCATCTTCTAGCAGTTGATCAGTAGAGTCATCCTCTATGTTGAGGCAATCCTCTTCTAATTTGATAGTAACAACCATGCAAAATTCTGAATCACCAACTGGCCCAACTGTACCAAATCCGAGACCTTCTTTTGAGTTGGGAGATCGTCTTTTAACACTCCACTTTTCAAAAAGTAGTAATTTATTTTTTGGCATTTATTTTGGTAATTGTCCTTGTTTAATTAACTTTTGTGCATAAGGCCAAAAATAACCATAAGGTAATAACATTAATTCATTAGGATCACCATCCAAATTTAGATGATTTGCATGATTAGTAGAAATAGAAGCACGGTAAAATTTGATCGGCTTTGAAACAGCACTACAAAATTCCTTGACCTATAAACTCTCGATCTTTTGAGAGAGGATCAGAGTAAGGATCGTAGTATTCACATAGTGATTTATCTTAGCATACATTGTCTCATATTCGCTTTTCTCGATATCTTCTAAGGATATCTCGTATTGTGGTTTCTTCTATTTTGTCATAATTATTTCATCTTCGGAAATGTCCTCATCACCAATGTTGATGTTTGGCATAGTCTGTTCAATGATTAAGTTGGTTCTTCCCCGTCCACATCCCCGGCTTTGACCTCAGGTGTGCGAACTAAAAGAACCTCCACCAATTTGTTGCAAAAGAGTGATGGAAGCTCACTGAAGTGGAGTTGAATGGTCCTGCCATTGTACTTCTTCTGGATCTTTACTTTTGTTTGTCACAGTTTCATGAGAGAAAATAGTTTTTTTCCGAGGCATATAGTAGACAGCATCTTCATGAATGCCAACTTCATGAACTAAAAATGGTTGTAGAGCTTCCTTGATGCAATGTTCTTGCCCTTCTTTATAGTACTTGATGCATTGATGTAGAGACAAGGAAACCATTTTGTGTTCATGAATCCATGGTAGACCGAGTAGAGTGTTAAAAGAGGTCTCGACGTCGATGATATGAAATTTAGCAGTTGTTGCTAGTTCTCCAACCTTCATAAACAATGTGATCGAACTAAGGGCTCTTTCTCCCTTTTGGTTGAATTTTCTTAGCATCATTTTATCGGTCATAAGATCTTGAGCTTTGATGTACAAATAGACTAATGTCCATAGACTCATCAAGTTGAATGATGCTCCAGGATCTACTAAAACTATGGACAACACAAATCTGCCGAGATGTAGAGTGGCCGGTTGTGGTCGGCGGTACCAAGCAGCAAATCTTCATCTGTGAAGGTTACCCCAGGCTATTCTTTCAACAAACAAACTTCATCGGAGGATGTGCTAGCCAGCTGGGCTAAGCAAATCTCTGGGTCGATCAAAGCTGTAAACAGAGATTCTCTCATCTCTTTTGACAGGATCAGAGTGTCATAGATGCTTAATCTTGTCGACAACTTCTTAATATGATCTAGCACGTTGTAATCTAATCTGTATGATCCTCCAATTTTCTCTTAGTTGTGTGGTCCTTCCACTGGTGGAGGTGGAGGTAGTTCTTCTCTAGTTACTATATGTTTTCCTTTATCTGCTGGAGCTATTCTCAGGGGTAACACTCTCCCACTTCTTAAGTATAATTTTGTAATTTCATCTTCTTATGATATCATTGTTGAATATTCTGGTGTTTCTTCTTTGTCAGAAAAATCTAGGTTGATGGCAAACGGTGCTCCATGGCGCTCGAGGATTGGTTCCTCACTCCCAGTGCTGTCGTAGCTGGTATCGTTGATGTCTTCTTTGATCTTGACAACGAGTTCATCGTGCTGAAGTATGATTTAAGGATCATTTAGGGAATTGAGATCGAGGCCATGATCATTATATTCATAAGAGCACGGAGAGGCAAAAAGATAATCACACAGATTCAGGGGTTCGAGAATTTTCTTCCCCTAATCTGAGATAACCAATCTAGTAGAGGTAGCCTTTGTCTTATCACCATGCTATCAATCTTCATAGTGGTAATGCTCTTCTTTTTCTTTGTCTTTTATGATGACGAATCTCCTAGCAAAATATTAGTCTCGGGCTTGATAGACTGAAGATTCTAAACGAAGACTTGTTTTGATGCATTCTGGATTTGATTTAATCTTTTCTTGGATGGTTTTCTCTAAACTTCATTCAATTCATCTCTTCTGATATATGTAGAAGATTATCTCGATGAGTCTTGTATTTATTTTAGGACCCTTTTGAGCTCATCCCAAGTCGTACTCCATCTCTCTTCTCCAGTATATGGATCAATTGGAGAAATTGGCTCGGCTGAAATCATATTTATGGAACCTTTTTCAAGTTCTCTTAAATATTCTTTTAGTATTGTTATATTCCCTTCTTTGAGGTTCTTTTCGAGCCAATCCTTAAAGATGAAACACTCTTCTATAGTGTGCCCCAACAATCTGTGGTATGGGTAGTAATTTGGTTCATTCTTCTTGTCAATTGCTTTGGGGTTCTTTGGATCTGGTAATCTGAGCTCAGGTTTCTTCATCAGACTTCTGAACATTTTAGACAATGCTTCATCTTTGAAAGAATATACCAATTTTTGTCATTCTACCAGAGATATTCTCTTATTCTTTGTTCAAGATGATCCTCCTAGAGGCGGTCACTGGCTAGACTGGCTATTCTGTTTCTGAGCCTGCTGTGATGAACATTGATGAGGATTTTATGCATAAATCTTCATTGGTTATTTTTTTTTGTTGATAGTCGCTACTGTTCCCGATTTATTTTCAAACACTCTGGTTGCCATAGATTTATTGTGTTAATCCATATGTTTGATTTTCTCTTGAAGACTGTTGGCTTTACTGAGTAGCTTCTCAAAGGATTTGATGGTGAGTCCCTTGAAAATGAAAGCTACTGGCCCATGAATGCTTTTGAGTAAATTCTCAATTGCATGATGTTCCTGTAGCTGAGGTTCACACTTCATGCTATGGTTTCTCCACCTCAACATATTGTCCACCAAAGTCTCATTGGGCTTTTGTTTTTCCATCATGAGATCTCCTATAGAGACATGATGTTGCGCTCCGGTAAATCTTTTCACAAATAATTTTTTCAGCTCGGCAAAGGTTTTCACTTATTTGTTGGGTAAATCAGCATACCAATCGAAGGCGATCCATGACAAGGTGCAGATGAACCGTTGGAAGAGTAGAGCTTCACTATTCCTTGTGTTGCCACAACTTCTTCGAAAGTGTGTTATGTGTTATCTGGGATTTCTAGTCCCATCAAATATATTGAAGTTCGGGGCCACAAAACCCTTCGGTAAGGCTACAACACCAAATTCCTCTGGATAGGGTCCACCCTTTAGAATAAACACACCACCATTAGATTAGATTAAGGCCTCTCAAACGTGCTCGGCTATTTGCTTAAATTCTTTCTCTGGTGTGGCGCTCGATGGAGAATCCTTCTTTGGTTTCTCATCTCTGTTTGTTGAAGCAACTTCCTTTTTTCATCCATGATATGTATGATTTCTGGTTGGTTGATCTCCGGAGAGGCCAGTTACGGTGCTTGTGATTGTCCTTGAATGGTGGCCATGGCGGTCATGGCGACGACCATCTCTTCTATCCTTTTCTCCAATTGGCTGACTTGCTCATCCCTTAGGAGAATAGCCCTATGCAACTCATTTATGGAATTCTCTTCGATAAGAGGTTGAGCCGCGCATGTAGATGTAGTGGCTCCGGTTTTGATGGCATGGACATCCATGAAATCTTCTTCAAGGTAGTCATTATAGTCAAAATCTTCATCATCATCATCGATGGAGACTTCGTGCTCTTGAGCCAATTCAAAAATCTCAACTCTGAGACTTTCAACTTTTTCTTTGATCATTGTCTTTGATTATCTTGAAATCTGGAGGACCCTGTTGGACCTCCTCCTCTTGTTCTCCATCTCACTGGAAATTGTTGTGACGATGTCAGATACTTCAGATCCTGGCTTCATTCCATGATCTTGTCCTGCGGGCTTACTGGACTGTATTGGTACAGCGACCTTACGTATCCACACATTCTTCTTTGACGGTGATGTCTCAGGATGTGGTGTCCTACCGGAAACATCGGGATGACATGGAGAAGTATGCTCCCCATGGTGCATACTAGCTACGGTACTGGGTAATTTCTCCATCGTTTCCTTTGAAATTTTAGGAATGTCTTTGTGGTGTGTGCTCGATAAAATTCTTGGACCCAGTCTTGACTTAAATGGTTAACGACCTGTGGTCCTGGTAGTGGTGGAATTTGTGGTGACAATAGCGGTATCGATTCTACTTCTCAAGAAAAATTTGACGGGGAAATGGGCAGGTGGACTTTCAGTTGAATTTTTAGATCGTCTGGCAGATTTGACATCCCTTAAAATTTTTTTCTTCATATGAGGGGAAATTGCACGTTCCACTCATTTAAGTAATTCATTGACTTAGCAACCCTCTTTGGCATCTACTCTCTAAAAAACTGAACTAACTCGAGTGATAGGAGTAGACTTCCTTTTCTCCTCACCATGTCCATGAAGTAATAGTAATGCAGCGGCAATCTTTCAGATACTTTCATACCCATTGGTATCCATTAGAGGATGGAATTTACTTCCCTATAGAAGTGGATATACTTCTGGTAATTCTAACACCTCTTGGTGACGCTTTTCCTCGACAGGTATTTCCTCAGGAGCCTGAGCTTTAGTGGCCCTCGGAACTCTCCTATTGCGGTTTCTCTTCTGAGTTCGGGTTAGTGATGTGATCTCGATATTTTGTATATGTAAGGATTTATGAATTTGACACCACTACTTGAAGACTTTATCCCCTGCAACAATGTTAAAAACTTGATCCCTAAATACTAAATGCTTATGCACAGTATAAAAAAAGTTCTGATGGTATTTTTCATTTAAATTTTCTTATTCTGCAGCAACACAAAAAAATTGATCTTGAAGAAAAATAAGAATTTAGCTTTTTAATTTATATATATTTATATTGGGATACTACGCAAGTATACGTATCGTCATCAAGTAATATAAGACTTTTTTATTAAGACCAAAATATCAAACTCAAATGGAATATTATGCAATATGCATATTTTAGAAAGTTTTTCTATTTTTAAAAAGATAATTACTTAAACTAAAAATAATTTTTGCAGGAATTTAAAATTTAAATATTTTTTGATATTTTTTATATTTTAACGAAACAGAAAAAAAATTAAAGTTTTTGTAGAAGAAAAGACCTAAATATAAAAATATCTATCTTCTTATCATGAATCAGTAATAAGTATATGAATTCTGTTGTGGAAGTATGCAAATTGTGTTGTGTCCAATATGAGCAATAATATTATTTACCATTACTAGAGATGCTATAAAGAACATTGGCTAATTTAAACTTTGAATAGTTCTGAAGACCGGCTAGGCAGAGAAGATACTAGCTCTCACTCTAGAGTTCCCTCGATTCCCTCCACCTGGGGGATAACATTCTCGTATCAGAACCTAAAATAATAAACCAAATTTGGGGTTTTACTTGTCACTTTAAAGTCCTCTAACTCTACACCCATCAATGAATATTTTCTTATTTATTTCCAATTAATCATTTAAACTACATTCTCATTCGCACAACCTCATATGATTCTTTTCAATTGTTGACTGAGACAATTCCATCACAGTTCTTATATCTTTGTACAACAAGTTTTAACATCTGGATTGCCCAAATCAAGAAGTAAATGAAGTGCATGAATTTAAATCATCACAACTTTTTCCAACAATAGACATCAATACTCTCTACAACTTTCATCTAAAACTTAATTAGTTATCATTTTAAGAAGAAAGATAAAGAAAACTACTCGAAACCCATGGAAAAATCAAAACCACACTTTTGTTTAAAAGAAGAAATCATTGTCAAACCAACAACAAGTCTCGATTAAAACCAAAAGTAGTCTAAAACAAAAAGATAAAAACTTATCTCAACTCCTCCACCAAACTCTTGAAGCTCCTTTGAATCTCTTCTCTTTTACAATCACTCAAAATTAAATAACAAAAAGGATAAAGTAAATAAAAAGTGGTTCTTGAAAATTTCTCCAAACTAACTCCCCTGAAAAGAGAACTTTCAAAACTTGCCAATATTTTCAGGACTCTTTTCTAAGTCATCTCTTCTTTCTTTTATAGTTTTCCAAGAGGTTCCTTGGGATCTCTTCAAAATGTGTCTTGATTTGATGTATTTGCCCAAGAGATGCAGCCTTTCATGACAATTGTCATCCATGGTGGTTAAAACCACCTATTAAGCCAATGAGTGCCTAAAAACCTCTTCGAAATTTATGAAAACTGAATTTAGTCGTCAAGTAACTACCACTGGTGCTTAAGCGCGGGGGCTCGGTGCTTAGGCATGGCCTTCTCTATTTAATCGACGCGTAAGCGCGGGATCTGGCGCTTAGGCACCAAAACTCTTTTGCACAATTTTTCACTTTTTTGCTCCAAATTTAATCCTTTTTCACTCCTTTAGGCATTGTTTCCATTTTTACTTCTATCTGCAAGAAAAATATAAAAATACCTTCTATTAAAGCGCAGTATCTCAAAAATAGGTATAAAAATATGTCTTAAAATACTATATATTTTAGGTGTATCAAAATCCCCCAAACTTAAAAGTTTACTTGTCCTCAAGTGATACTTCAATCTTTAAAAACCAAATATGTATGTTATGTATATGAGTTTCTTTAGGAGTTACTAAAATTTAGGTTTCGAAATATAGTAGTCCAATTTAGAAAAAATAATTAGTAAATGAGACCAACTTAAAGTTTGAAAATTTTTAATGTTAAGAACTATGAAAATATGAGTTCCTCTCTAATTTAGATTTATATTTTAGTTCTTTTATTTTCTCTACTTAAAAATCTTCATTAAAAATAATTTTATTTACTATATTATATATATAAGCTTAAGATTTTATTAAGTCTTATACATTAAAAAGATCAAATGTAGAACCACTTTTTGATTAGACACTAATCCTCAAGAATCTCCTCCCTTACATTTCTTTTTTTTTTTCTTTTCTTATTCTTTTTCTTTTCTTTTTTTTTCTTTTTCTTTTCCAGGCAAGGATTATTATATGTTGACAGGCCTTTAATGATTTTAAATTCCGCTTCTCCTTACCTAAAGTAAAGCCTTGATATAAAACTTTTACTTATAGATATAAAAATAGTTTTGAAAATCAGTTTAATAAAAGAAATTTAAGTATTAAAAATAAAAGTTTAAATTACCTAAATTTTTCAAATTACAATTTTTCTTACAAAAGATAGCCACTTATATTAATCATTTTCTATACCAAAAGTTTTACCTTAAATTTTTTCTTCATTACTTAAAATTTTAACTAAATTTTCTTACTCATTTCTAAAATCAAATTTTACTTCCTTAATATAACTTCATATACATAATCAAATTTTCTTTTAAAATCAAATTCAATTGTAGTACATTTGAGAATAAATAAAATTCCAGTTTTGAAAATATTTTTCATCCCCCTAAACTTAAATTTTAACAGATTAAACAGTTTAGCATCAGATATATATAAGAAAGAATGAAAATTTATATAACATGCTGACAGAAATTTTAACATCCTAATTATACAAGTATAAAACTAAAGACAAGAGTAAAATTAATTTTTGATCAAATTTTCTATATTTTATTTTAGTTTGTCATGTAGAGATTCAATAGACTTCTAAACAGTGGGTATAAAAGCAAACAACACACTAAATTGATAAAACAAAAATACAAGGCAGCAATTTTTGAATTTCAAGTTTAAGATCTAAGCTAGCAAGACATTGTACTTTATAACAGATATGAAATTTAGTTAAGTTCTAAACTAACTAAATCACGATACTAAACACAAAACAATAGCTACTACCCTAAAATTTAAAAATAAAATGAAATACTATCTAACACAATGATCACAACAACAACAGAACATAAAAATTCAAAACACAACATAAATCATAGTCCAAAACAACACACGGATGCAAACGTAGCAAGCTCGGACCACATAGTTCACATCATATTACAACCATAAAATGAATCTCAGCTCTACTTTTCATCCTCAGAATCACTGATGTACCATTTGTCTGCAGGTTCATAATCAAGATATCATTGATATGGAGGAAATTGCACTCCTGGTTCACCTTTAATTAGGCTCTCCAAAAATGAGTGGAATTTCTCTTCATAATCACTCTTCCTTCTATTATAACTTTTAGTATGATTTGCAAAACGCTCTAAATTTTGTTCCTTATCAGCGGTAAAATTGATATTGTCCATCATCTTCTACAATAACTCATCATGAGTCTTGGTATTACCTCTAGATGTGGAAGCACATGAAGTAGATGGTCGTGATGAAGATGCAGCAGAGGTAGATGCAGCAGGCGTTTATAATCCATAAATTCTAGAAAATCCTCCTCTCCATCCAAAAATTAAATGCTTAGAATAAGTCTTCACATTCAACTTCGTAATGGGCTTTAGAGTTAACATAACTTCCTCTCAACTATCATACTTCACTCCAGCCTACTCGCATAATGAAAATATCAAGGAAGCAAATCCCATACCTACAGTAGTAGCAGCAACAGCTGAAATGATGATAGTGTGATAGATCAAGCCCCTATGTTGACGGGCTTTCTCTCCTGAATACAATAGTTCAACATTTCTCTCTCTCTAGTAACTTCACTAAGATGATTGGTTAGAAGCAGAAAAGCAGAAATGAAATAGGGTCAAGCCTTGGAAGGTGCACATAACTTTGTACTCAAAAATTTTACTCTCCTCTCATTGGTTATCTTCCAAAGTCCTCTCCCATAGTCAAATATGAAGTAATCTCATCTAACTCCGCTTCACTGGACTATAATTCACATAAAATCATAATCTCAGGTGGTAAATGGTAAAACAAGTTGATTACCTCTCGAGTAAAAGGAATTAACTTCCCTCTAATAATAACTTGAACGTCTTCAGCATCTGGGAGATTTGCATAAAACTCCCTCACAACAAAATTCACTACAACAACAGAGAATTAACAGAACTGTTCCCACTGTCGACGGACTATCAGATCTTCTACTTCTCCAACTTGACTTTTGAAAGATTTCTCCTGAATTAATTTTCGTGACTACAGAGCATCACTATATCAATCTTGAGCTTTCAAACTGACAAACTTGCTCGAATCAAACGGGCTCTTTCATCTACTCCTTTTCACTCTTGCTGACATTCTATAAATTTGATAAATTCCAAAAATAACTTTAAAAATCAAGTTTAAATCACTAAACTAAACTTCCAAAAGCACTAACTAAACTTCCGAAGAAAGTTTCATAGACGTTTCTTCACTTTTCACTATGAATAGTAAATTTTCAAAATCTTCCAAACGTGCTCAAAATATATGGTGAAAATCCAAAATTTTTGCATAGAAGTAAAGCTCTTACCTTAAGGAACTTAGATCTAGCAAATCTCACTCGATTCTTCCAAGAAATCCTCAAATTCTACTTGTCCTAGCCCTTAAAATTGCAATTTTGAGTTGGGGAAGATGATATGATGTGTAAAAAATGGTATTTTTGGGCTTAAAATTCACTTTTAACCATTCACGAACAGGTTTTCATGAACCGGCGCTTAAGCACAAGTAAGTGGCGGTTAGGCGCTTGCCTCTCGGGTTGGTACGTGCATAAGCACGAGATGTGGCGCTTAGGCGCTAGTGCACAATTTCTGAAATTTTTAATTGTAAGTATAATGCACTATTAGCCTTAGTAAACCACCCATAAATGGTCTTATACCACTTAAATGACTATTTTTACTTCTTATAACTCCCTTCTAACTCAAAATTCTCTTTAATAACTATTTCTATTTGAAGCTAAAAATAACACAAATTTTCACAAAAATGAACTTATATTCATTCATAAACAAGTACAAACACATTTAACACTTAGTTCTCTCTCCAAATAGTCTTGGATGAGAAAATTTTCCTAATTACAAAACACTTAACACACATTTTATAATTAAACACATAAGTGACACAAATACTAAACACAATACATAAACACTAATACACTTAAAAACATGACTCAAACACATAATTCCTAACACTTAACTTAATGTCACTCTTCATTAGAAGAAATGAATTCTTGTCTTTCAGTAGTCTCTCCAGGAATATAGAGTTGATAGAACGGACGGTGGTGACGAGCTCTAATACTATCATCTTCGATCCACTTTTGCTTAATGAATATCGTCATATCTGCTTCCTCTATATAACTAGTATGGTTGAATTGCATCTTAAGTTGCCACCCAATATGTTCTAGATGAGAACGCAATTCAAGCACCTTATTCTCTAATACAGATATAGTATTCTCCATCTTGTTGATCTTCTCAAATATCCCTTCAAAACTAACGGCTATGAAACCATTATACATCTCCTGTGCACTTTAACTAATGAACCTCTTCTTCATGGTTTCTTCCTTCTTCTTCAAATTCATCTCCCATGAAGGCATTTTCTCTAAATCTCTCTCTTTCTTAGACTTTTAGGGCTAAAAATAATCCGAGGTGAAATTCCTTCACAAACCCCTTCTCTTTATAGGCTTGATGCCCCATCATAACTTCTAAGCACAACTAGAAATTGCCAAGACACATTTATTCCAACTAAATTGTAGTTATACGTTATAGAAATTGAAATTTCCACATGTGTTTAAACTATCGCGCTTAAGCGCCGGATCTGGCACTTTTGCACCTGTCAACTTAACGTCTAAATTCTCATTCTAACATGTCTAGGTAACTAAATAAAGTCTAAAAAGCATTACTAGCACATAATAAACTCAAAAATACTACCCCAAATTTCTTAATCATACTCAAAACAATAATCAAAGCAAAAACACACTGATAACTATGGGTTGCCTCCCACAAAGCACTTGGTTTTACCTCATCAACCCGATGTACCCAGTGTTCATTCTAGCTGACCCAACTTCAATTCATAATCATATTTATGTCCATTCACTTTAGAAAATTTTCTCTGAATTAAAATCTTTAATTTCCACAGCTTCATAAGGATAAACTTTTACCACAACAAATGGGCTCATCCACCTAGACTTATGTTTGCCTGGAAATAATCTTAACCTTGCATTATATAACAAAACTTATTGCCCTGGCTTAAAATTTTTATTAAGAATCTTTCGATCATGCCACATTTTCATCTTTTCTTTATAAATCTTAGCACTCTAATATGATTCATTCCTTATGTATTCAAGCTCATTTAATTGTAACAATCCTTTTTCTCCAGTATATTTTAAATTATAATTGAACACTTTAATAGACCAATATGCTTTATGATCAATTTCAACTGGTAAGTGATAGGCTTTAACAAATATTAGCCTATATGGGGACATTCCTATGGGAGTTCTATATGCAGTCCTATAAGCCCACAAAGCATAGTCCCATTTTTGTTGGATTTACAGATTTTTTTCATAATTCTTTTAATTTCCCGATTGGATAATTCAACCAAACCACTTGTCTGAGGATGTAAGCAGTAGCAATCCTATGATTTATATGATATTTCCTTAATAACTTCTCCATAATGGCATTTCTGAAATTTCTTCCCCATTAGTAATGATAACTCTCTGCATCCCAAATCTATAAAATATGTTTGTTTTCAAAAATTTTGCAACACTTTGAGCATCACATCGAGGTAATGCAACAGCTTCTATCCATTTGGATACATGGTCCACTGCTAACAGATTATATAAATTTTCAAAAGATGATATAAATGGTCCCATGAAATCTAATCCCCAAACATCAAAAATTTCAACTTCTAGCATATAATTGAGAGGCATCTCATTTCTTCTAGAAATATAGCCTACTCTTTGATATCTATCACAAGTTTTGATATAAACATTAAAATCTCTAAAAATTGTAGACCAATAAAATCCAGATTGTAGAATTTTGTATGATGCTTTATCAAGACCCAAATTTCCCCCAAAATAAGAATTATGATATTTTTGGATAATTTCATAAGTTTCTTCTAATCGTTCACATCTTCGAATGATCAGATAATTTCCTTAAATATGGGTCATCCCAAAAATAAGTCTTCGCTTCAAAAATAAATTTACTCATTTGTTGGTATGTCATTCCATATGGTTTCAGATCACTAACAATATAGTTCAAAATATCGGCATACCACGGAACACTTCACTCATTTACAGTGAACAATTTTTCATCTAGAAAATATTCATTAATTTCTTTTTCAAAACAGAGTGATTTTCTAATTCAAGCCTGGACAAAGGATAAGCAATTTGATTTTCAGTTCCCTTCTGATCTACTATTTCAAAATCAAATTCTAGTAAAAGAAGAATCCATCTTACAAGTCTCAATTTAGTATCCTTCGTTTTTATTGAGTACTTAATAGCAGAATGATCTGTATGCACTATACAGTGAGTTCCAATCAAATATGATCTAAATTTATCAAAGGAATCTACTATTTCTAATAACTCTTTTTCAATTATTGCATAATTATTTTGAGTTTCATTAAGAGTTTTACTAGCATAGTAAATAACTTTAAAAATTTTATCATATCTTTGTCCTAAAACAACTACAATAGCATAATCACTTGCATCACACATAAGTTCAAGGTGCAGGGATTAACTTTTCTCTTAATAATTTAAAAGCAATTAGGCATTCCTCATCAAAATTGAAAATTGCATCTTTCTCCGGTAAATGACATAAAGGCTTAGCAATCTTAGAAAAGTCCTTAATATATCGGCTGTAGCATCGAGCAGGTTCGAAAAAACTCCTACTTTCCCTTACATTTGTTGGATAAGGTAAATTAGCGATCACTTGAATTTTAGCAGGATCCACTTCCATACCATTTTCTGATATTTGATGATCTAATACAATTCGTATTGCTACAATAAATTTGCATTTTTCCCAATTAAGGACTAATTTTATTTCTTCACAGCTCTAAGAACAATAGATAAATGTTCTAAACATGAATCAAATGAAGTTCCAAACACTGAAAAGTCATCCATAAAGACTTCAATCCCTTTTTCAATTAAATCACAAAAAAATTCCATCATACATCTTTGAAATGTAGCAGGGGCATGACATAACCCAAAGGGCATTCTTCTAAAAGCAAAAGTACCATAAGGACTGGTAAATGTTTTTTTCACATGATCCTTAGAAAGTATTTGAATTTGGTGATAATCGGTATATCCATCCTGAAAATAAAAGTATTTATGCTCAGCTAGTCTATCCAGCATTTGATCTAGAAAGGGTTGTGGAAAATGATCTCTCCTCGTGGCAAGATTTAATTTTTAAAAATCAATGCATATTCGACACCCTGTAACTCTTCTAGTATGTATTAACTCATTATGCTCATTCACAGTTACAGTTACTCCTCCTTTCTTAGGAACACAGTGAATTGGACTAACCCATGCACTATTTGAAATAGGGTAGATAATTCCAGCATCTAACCATATTAAATTTTCTTTCTTAACAACCTTTTTCATAACAGGATTTAATCTCCTTTGTGGATCAGCCCTGGGTTTATAGTTTTCTTCCAGATTAATTCTATGCATACAAATTGAAGGACTGATTCCTTTAATATCAGCAATTGTCCATCCGAAGGCTTTTTTAAAACTTTTCAAAATTTTCATTATCTTTTCTTCTTCTTTCTTTGTTAACTTCGAGGAAATTATAACAGGTAAAGTAGAGGAATCTCCTAAAAAGGTATATTTTAAATGTTCAAGAAGTAATTTCAACTCAAGCTCTAAAGGTTTTTCAATATATGGACAAAATGATTTATCTTTGTCTATCATGTCCAAAATTTCAAAACTTTCTTAAACATAACTTGAATCTTCCTTAAAAAGGTTTACAAATTGATCTAATTTCTCTTCTTGCTCATGTTCCAAATCTTTTTCTTCAGATTTTTCTTCATAAGTAGTCTTGAAATGTCATTCGCTCAAATTTCTTGTTACATTCATTTTATAGCATTCATCATCTTTACCTTTTGCAGGGTATTTCATTGATTTTGAAATGTTAAAAGTAATAGTTTGATCATTTACATGCATTGTTAATTCCCCGTTCTGCACATCTATCATTGTTCTTCCTGTGGCTAGGAAAGGTCTCCCTAAAATGATAGGTATCTCTTTATCTTCCTCCATATCTAGCACAATGAAATCAATAGGAAAGATAAATTGATCCACTTTCACTAGGACATCTTCTATAACTATTTTAGAATAGGTTATTGAACGATCTGCAAACTGCAAAGTTGCAGTAGTAGGGGTTATTTCTCCTAATCCCAATCTTTAAAATATTGATAATGGCATAACTTTAATGCTTGCACCTAAATCATATAAAGCTTTCCCATAAAATCTATCACCTATTGCACATGGAATTGTAAAGCTACCAGGATCTTTAAGCATTTCAAGAAGTTTGTTCTGAATTATAGCACTACACTCCTCACTATGTGCAACAGTCTCATTATCTTCAAACTTCCTTTTTCTTTTGAGAATATCCTTCATAAACTTTACATAGTTTGGCATTTGTTCTAAGGCTTCAGCAAATGGAATATTGATTGTAAGCTTCTTAAATATTTCTAGAAATTTTTAAAATTGCTTATCCAACTTCTGTTGTCAAAGTCTCTGAGGAAATGGAGGTGGTGGTTTTTCTAAATCAATTTTTGGTAGAGAAATAAGTATTTCAGAATCTTTTAGGGCGTCCTCTTTTGATTATTCAATTTCTTCTCTTTCTACTTCAATTTTTTTTTGAATCCTACCTTCCAACTCTCTTCCGCTTCTAAGTTGTACAGCTTTAACTTGCTCTTTATTCTGGTCTTTTGGATTTGATTCAGCATTACTAGGAAGTGTTCATTGGGATCTATTACTTAATGAATTTGCGATTTGCCCAATTTGATTCTCAATATTTCTAATTATAGCTCCTTGACTTTGTAATTGATTACCCATTTGTAACACCACTTCTTCTATAGATAACTTCTTATCCTTAAATTGTGTATTACCGTTGATATTTGGAGGATAAGTAGATCTATAATTATTATTCTCTTGGTTGTTCCAATTTCCCAATGGGTTTACTTGATTGTTCCCTCATTGCTGATTATTACCACCTGAATTATTCTTCTAGTTAAAGTTGGGATGGTTCTTCAAACCTGGGTTATAATAATTGCAATATGGGTTATTTTGCTTATTATTTATGGCATTCAAAGTTTCTAATGATGTTTAAGAATCTACCATTTGGCCTAATGAATTCTCTTCAATCATGAAAATTGGTTGAGAAAAATTCATTTCAAATTAGTCTAACTTCCTTGAAATTGCAGCAACTTGATTTGCTAACATATTAAATGCATCAGTTTCATGAATATTGGTTACTTTCTTTGGATTTACCCTCTCAGAAGGCCATTGAAAATTATTGGTAGTCATTTCTTCAATTAAAACAGAAGTGTCATGAATACGTTTTGACATCAATGAACCACTAGCAGTGACATCAAAAATATATCTAAGAGAACCAATTAATCCATTATAAAAAGTTAGAATTATTAGCTAATCTGGTATAGTATGGTGTGAACACTTTCTTAAGAATTCTTTATATCGTTCTCATGCTTCATAAATAGATTCCCCTTCAAACTAATTAAAAGATGTAATATCATTTCTATGCTTCGTAGTTTTGATGGTGGAAAATATTTAGCAAGGAATTTTTTTACTAAATAACCCCAAGTTGTGATAGATTCAGGTGCTGACAAATTTAACCACATCTTAGCTTTATCCCTTATTGAGAAAGAAAATAACATAAGTCTTATGGCATCATCTGAAACACCATCATATTTAAATGTAGCACATAATTCTAGAAAATTGGTAAGATGTAAATTTGAATCTTCAGTTGGTGATCCCCCAAACTAAATATTTCATATCGTTTGGATAATAGCAGGTTTAAGCTCAAATGAATTAGCCACAACAGTAGGTTTTTGAATATTTCAATGCAGTTTATCTATTGTAGGGCTGACATAATCTCTTAAAGGTCTAAACTCTTGATGAATTTCAATATTTTGATTATTTTGGTTTGTCATTTCTATAATTCTTTTGGAATTTTCAAGTTTTTTAATTTTTTAGTTTTTCTAATTTTTTTAAAAGTCCTTTCTAATTCAGAATCGTAGGGCACTAGTCCTTCAGAACCTGAACTACGCATACACAAACATAAAATGAAATAAAATAAAATAAAATAAAACATACAAAATAAGATACAATATTTAAAGTTTAAATAAGACTTTTTAAAAATAGAAATTTACTTAGTTTTCTTTCTTTCTTTCTCTCCCCGAGCAACGACGTCAAAAACTTGATCCTGATTTTTTGTATATGTAAGGATTTATGAATTCGACACCACTACTGAAAGATTTTAATCTCCGGCAACGGCGCAAAAAACTTGATCCCTAAATACTTAATGCTTATGCACAGTATAGCAATAGTTCTGATGGTATTTTTCTCTTACATTTTCTTATTTTGCAGCAAAACCAAAAACTTGATCCTGAAGAAAAATAAGAATTAACTTTTTAATTTATATGTATTTATATTGGGATATAATGGAAGTATAAGTATCGTTATTAAGTAATATATGACTTTTTGATTAAGACCTGAATATGGAAACCACATGGAAAATTATGCAATATGCACTTTTTAGAAAGTTTTTCTATTTTTAAAAAGATAATTACTTAAACTAAAAACAATTTTTACAGGAATTTAAAATTTAAATATCATTGGTATTTTTGATATTTTAATGAAACAGTAAAAAGATAACTAAAGTTTTTGTAGAAGAAAAGTACTTAATATGAAAATATCTTTCTTCTTATCATAAATCAGTAATAAGTTTAGGAATTCTATTGTGAAAGTATGCAGTTTGTGTTGTGCCAAATAGGAGCAATAATATTCTTTACTCTTACAAGAGATGCTATAAAGAATATTGGCTAATTTAAAGTTTGAATAGTTCCAAAGATCGGCTAGGCAGGGAAGATACTAGCTCTCACTCTAGAGTTCCCTTGATTCCTTCCACCTGAGGGCTAACATTCTCATATCAGAACCTAAAACAATAAACCAAGTTGGGGGCTTTAACCTGTCACTTTAAAGTCCTCTAACTCTACACTCATCAATGAATATTTCTCTATTTATTGACACTCAATCATATGAACTACATTTTCATTCATATAACCTCATGTGATTCTTTCCAATTGTTGAGTAAGACAATACCAACCCGGTTTTTACATGTTTTCACAACAAATTTTAACATCTAGATTGGCCTAATCAAGAAGTAAATGAAGTGCATGGATCTAAATCATCACAACTTCTTCCAACATTAAAGATGAAAACTCTCCACAACTTCCATCCAAAACTTAATTGCTTATCATTTTAAGAAGAAAGATAAAGAAAACTACTCAGAATCCATGGAGAAATCAAAACCACACTTTAGTTTAAAAGAAGAAATCATTGTCAAACCAACAACAAGTCTCTATTAAAACCAAAATTAGTCTAAAATAAAAAGATAAAAACTTATCTCAAGTCCTCCACCAAACTCTTGAACTTACTTTGAATCTCTTCTCTTTTACAATCACACAAAACAAAATAACAAAAAGGATAAAAAAAACAAAAAGTGGTTCCTGAAAATCTCTCCGAACTAAGTCTCCAAAAAAGAACTTTCAAAACTTGCCAATATTTCCAGGACTCTTTTCTAAGTCCTCTCTTTTTATTTTACTATTTTTTAAGAGGTGCCTTGGGATTTCTTCAAAATGTTTCTTGATTCGGTGTATTTGCCCAAGAGATGCATGGTGACTTTCATGATGAAGAATGGTGCCTTTCCGAGGATAACCTCAAGGTTTTCAAATCTGGCTCAAAACTTAATGGTAGGAGCAATACTACGAGCTTCATGGCTCATCGGCAAATTGCAAGAAAAATTTAGCATTGGGTAGGCCATTGCAATAACTTTAGAACAGAAAGTTCTGGGGTTAGCTATATAGCCAAAACTTTGTAATCTTAGTGCAAGCATTGAAAATTAACAGAGGTTGATATGTAGACCGGGTAAGTTTTAGTTTGTGGCAATTTTAAAATTTTTAGTAAAAAGGTAATTTTAAAGTAGAAAATTTTAATTAATATAAGAAAATTTTAAAGCACATGCAGCACAGCATATTTCAATTCAATTTGCAAAATAGCAAATTAAAGTCGAAAAGGAGATGTGAAGTGTTTTAGGACCCAGTGCGAGACCCATTTAGTGGCACACAATGCCCAGGTGTAACTAGTCCACCAACACACTGACCAAATAAAAATATATTGAGATTTTCATACATATTTTACACTGATTTTGATGATATTGCACTTTAAAAAAAAGTATTTTTGATGTTTTGCTACAAGAATGTTGAATTATGGTCATTGGAGAAAAAAGATGCAAAAAAGAGTTAATTTGGAGTACAAAAGAACTAAAATATGAAGATTTGATCTTGGGCACTAACGGCGAGCTCGACGCTGCCGACGACGAGTTTTTCCCGAGAGTCCAGAATTAAAAATCTCTAGAAGGCCACTAACAGCGCCATCGAGGTCGCCGACGATGAGCATGTCGATTCTCTCAACAGATGCATTCAATGTGGATGATTTTTGAAGGGACGCTTGGGCAACTCTTGGAAACTCTTCTACAACTTTAAAAGAAACAATTTGGTGTCCGCTGGTGTGTCTAGGGAGTGTCTGTTGGTGTGTCCGGAGGGTGTCCACTGGAGTCTTTGTTGTTTGTGGTGCCCATTAGAGTGTAGAGAGTGGTTACTATTGTGAGGAATTCTTCGAGAGATTGTAAGAGTAGAAGAAAAGTGAGAGATTTCTTTCTCCTTGCCGCTTCAAAGGAGAATTCTATGTGTTGTAAAGAAAGGAAGAGATTTAGAGGAACTTTAAGGAGTTTTCTTGGGGAGGAATTAGAGATAAGTTGTATTTATTTATTGAAGTTTATATGACTTTGCTTTTATATATAAATTCCAAGTTTTGTCATATCTTCTCCATAAGTTCTGAGTAGTTTTCTTTGTCTTTCTCCTTGTCTTGAGATTTTGTGAAATGGTGATTTGAATTGGTTGTTCCATGAGAATGTTGAAGAAGTTGTGATGATCTTTTCACTTCAATCTTAATTTACTTTCAATCAGTTAATTGATTTGTTAAAATATGTTTAGTTTTACAACAAAAGTGAAGATTACATACAAGATTTAGGGAGGTCAGAGTCCTCGAAAGTAGGGTGCAAATAAATAGGGAAATAAAAACAATTATCGAGCGTAGAATTGGAGATTTAGAGTGACAAACTAAAATCCTCAATTTAGTCATATCGTTTGGGTGCTGAAGTGTTGATGTTAGCCCTCAGGCGAGGGGAACTTGGGACCTCTAAAGAGAGAGTCGGTATCCTCCCAACCTAGCCGCAGATTCAGTAACTAAACATAAGATTAGTCAAAGTTCTTTATATCTAATCCAAAGGGTAAAGAATAGGTATGCTCCAATTTGCCACAATACAATTGGAACTAATTCAAGTTATCCATTCACTTAAATTTCTTGACAAGGAGAAGGATGCTTTCCTATATATTGAACTTCACATTAGAAACTTTAATAGTAGAATTAGTTAATTAAGAGTTTATTAAAATTACATTTTTATTTCAATTGCCTATTAGTGACAAATATGCAATTTGAACTATATTGTTGTAATTAAGTATTGATTTTTTAAATCTTAGTTCGTAGCTCCTAATATTACTCCCTGTGGGATCAATATCCATGGCTCCATTAGAACACTGTATTACTTGAGCGATACGTATACTTGCATTGATAAGTGTGACTTTGTGATTATTGAATATTTTATACACATCTTTATCAAATCTATAACCATTTTCAAGTTTTTGGCGCCGTTGTTGGGGATTTAAATCTTCTAGCAACAGTATCAAATTCTTGTATTTTTAAGTATATATAAAGTCACTGTCACACACCTATGGGGGTCCGACCTACATGAAAATTTAAAGTCCTTAATGGGTTCGTACTTTCCCAAGATATAAATGGGTAAAGTATGTCAACAGAAGAAGAGTAATTTGATCAAAGAGAGACATGGACACATTACCGATATGTGAAAATAATAGTTTCTTATTTAAATAGAGAGAAAAGCTTGTCCCCGGTGGAGTCGCCAGAAGCTGTCGACACTATTTTTTGTTTGGGGAGTTGCCCGTAAGAAGTTGTCGGTCACCAGAAACGAAATCCTGCCGCCCGCTTTGGAAGGACATTTTAATTTACATATAAATTTAGGTTTAAAAATATATGAAATCAAACTGACCCCATATTTTTCATAGTTTAAATGAAAGAGTGATTTACCTGAAACCCTGTATCTATCCCAAAGGATAAACACAAGACTTGAGGATGACGTCGATCAAATAAACTGAGAAATATATGATGACGGTATGGTTTGTGAAACCATTTTATTTACCAATAATTTCCCCTATTTAATATGAAGAACTAAAAAGGGTTTATATTAAGCTAGGTTTGGATGAGTTCATATAAGGGCAAGCCCCTACAAGTTAATTACATCTTAAATGACCAAAGTCACCTAAGAAAACTCTCAATAAAAATCAAGAAATATTATCTTTAAGGGTTTCAAAAGGATAGGACTTTTCAACGATATCGGACAAAGAGGTGTGAAATGGGAATTGTTAAAATTTGGAACATTTATTGTAGAGTTCAAAGGAGGAAGACTTAGGGGATGTCATAGATCCAGAGGAGAATCTTGGTGACTTCCCAATCTATCATATTGATTGGCTTTAGTTTTGCGGATAAATTATTAAAGTGTTTCATCCTGCCAATTTTATTTGTTTAGGGCTTTCATTTGTATGGAAAGATCACACAAATAGCCTGGAAGATGTGAGGATTTAAGTCGTGACAGATGACAACCTCAGAATCCTAAGATGAGTTAGGGCTTAAATTACACAACACGATTGTGCAAAGGCCTAAAGATAAGGTGAAGATTTATTTTGCTTAAGCAAACAACCTCGAAGTCTTATGGCTTGGTTGTTAAATTCTAAGGAAGGAAATGTTTATCTTGAGAAGACACATTTTTTTGTTGAAGATGGCTATGCTGCCCACCATGCTAGCTCCAAGCTCCTTGCCATGACGAGTTTGAGTTTTCTAGGGTGGCAAGTTATGATGTCAAATCAGGTGGCCCTATGGTTGAAGTTCTGTAAATTTTATGAGGGATGTTAAAGTTGATTCGAGCAACACCGGTTAGGATCCTACGGTTCCCTCATTCCGGCACCACTATTTTTTATTGGATTCACTTAGTCCAAATTAATTTACTAAACACAACTTAATGAGCTCCATAATTTCATTTAGACCTTAGGAAGCCTCTTTAGTAAACATAGGTTACCTCCTTTGAGGGATATCTGATCATCTGATAGAGACGTCTTAATTTAGTTATACTTGTATTTTTTGTAATGTTTGTGATTAAATTTTGAGTTCTCTTATATTTTGAATGTTGTAAAGGTGAATTTTATCTTGGTTGATTTTTGCTTTGTGGCTATCCTAATAGTTTTAGTTTTCATGCAAGGTGACATCGTTGTTTAGCATGCAAGTTTATGTTTTGTTCATACATGCAGGTAAGTAAGCACGGTGTAGGAAAGCTTAAGAAATGACAAGGTTGTAAACTATAAAAGCATACCTGGCGAGTCTTCTCGTTCCACCATCTAAAACTCAAAATGCAAGTTAGAACATTTTATGTAAAGCAGAAAAAGTAGGGTTTTAGTGACCTTCATAACCCTAGGTCATATCTTGGTGGGTCAATATTAGTTTGATTAAGGATGATTTTTATCAAGCAAAACATATTAAGTTTAGTAGACCTCCGACGTATCCAACAAGTCTAGAGGAAGAAGCAAGTCCATGCTTCCCTCTTACTAACTGGTGAAAAGTCTCCAGCTCATTTAAACTTATTATGTTGTTTAATAACTCATCCTGTAAATACTTTTAATCCTCAATGAACATTGATGTTTCAATTATCCCTAAGAGTAGGGTAATTATCACTTCGAATTTAATTTGGAGATTATGTGGGTGAAGATCTTTAAAGAGGGGCAAGTTAGCAGTATTGAAACACTTAGCCAATTTTTTAATTTGGGCTTGTAGTGTTTTAAAGATGTTCAATTTTAATTATATTCACTTTTCTAATGATCATTTAATCAAATTTGATTTAGCCTAGGTCACTACTAACCTCTTAAGGTTTTGGTGGATGTCTTAGTCATATATTTTGGAAGTGATTGAATTTTAAGTGATGATGATTCTTTTTTGAAACCCTTTTAACATCAAATAGGGGTATTAGATTAGTGAGTTATCAACTTCTAAAGTCATACCCCTAAGTCTAAAATCATTTAATTTAATATACTTCCAAATTTCAATAATTTCAGGAGTTACAAATTTATCACTTGATTATGAAAGAGTGAGGTTGATTTCTACCAATTAATCCCCTTATGTTTCAATTATCCAAATAAGTTAGTTAAAATCAAAGGTTACCATTTTCCCTCCTTGAATTAAGCCTAAATGTTAATTAAGGCTAAAATTCCAAGATAACACTTTTGCCCCTAAGGCTCTATTACTTCATAATTTGTCAAATTCAATCCAAATGACTTTAAAATTGTTATCCCACCTCACCCATGGGTCAATTAATACATCAGAGGGGAAAATGTGATTTTTCAAAATTTAATTTAATTTACATATTATTTTAATGCAAAAATAGGATTTTTCATATAAAATTTCATAACTTAACCAAGGAAAACCATAATCCATTAAAATTTTTGCTAGAGGTAGACTAAGACTAGGGAAGCATTGGGACCAAATTTCATGATTTATTGAATTATATTTGAATTTTAAGAATTATTTTAAATTTTGGAGCATATATTAATTATGAAATCGTTTAAATGTGGGAAATTACATTTTATATAATTTCTAAATCGCTCCAATGCCAAGGAACCCAGAGAAAAAAATTTTATATCTATTTTTTTCTTTAAATTTTTAGAATTATTTTGGTGAAAAATCCATTTTTAGCCTTTAAAAATTATTTTAAGCTTTAAAATTCAATATCTCCACTTAGAAAATTAAGAAAAATATTCCAATTGTTTCTAAGTGCTTAGAAAATAATTTAGAAACTTTCCATTCACTTTATTACTTTTATGATTTTTATCTTTTTTTAATTATTTAAATATTAAAAATAGGCTAAAAATGAAGTTATTATTTTAATTACCATTTTATTTTTAGAAAATTCCTCTGATCAGAGAGAAGTCTAAAAAACCAACTTTTATAATTTTTTTAGTTATATTTTAATTATTAAAAATCTTTTTAGTGCCAAAAATGTCATTTAACTTGAAAAATCAATTTGAGTTATTAAATGAGCTCCAAATATTTTGAATTTTTTTTTGGGAGTTCCTTGAACTTTAAGTCGTAATGGCGATAGAAAATCAATCATTTAGATGTTTTTGTTCCCCAGAATTATTTTTTTGTGTTTTAGGGTTGTTGGAAATTTTGTACATCCTTAATAACTTAATCAATGAAATATTTTCCAACTCTGGTCATAGCAAACCTTCCAAAATTTGATTGGATTTTTCTAGGCAACATTCTAAATATTATCATTAATTTAAGCAAATAATAGACATAAATTTGGAAAATATGGATCTCTATCTAGAGATATGCTCTGATTTTGGAAAAATCAGAGGATATTCTCTAAGTCAGATACAAAAACATGCCAAAGTTCAAGCAATAATGAGATGTCTACATGCATGGGGAATTAGAAGACCCAAAACCATATTTAATTAATTAAAAATATAATATGCATCAAATAAATTTCAAACTATTTCCACATTAAGCTCCTCTCTTCGCTGAGCAAGTGGGTATTTTTATTTTATTTTTTTTTATTTTTCTAAACCAAGATATGGATTTTTAAAGTTAGGGATATTTATTTAAACAAAAAAATACCCTATTTATCTATTTAAATGCGTGGAACTGACTAGATCCTAGGTGGCTCTGAAACTCCACGCAGCGCGCTCCCAATCAATGTCACCATCCACCTCAGCGTTGACTCAGCCCGCGGTTCATGTATGAAAGCTCCCCGTCATCGTCCCGAATGCCTTAGCCCGAGAAGCATCTATTTTCAAAGCTTAAGGTCTCACTCATTTCTTAACCAAATTAAGTGTGGTTTTTTTCTAAATGTTAGTCTAAGTGTGACAAACAAATCCATATGGCAATCATATAATTAAATTAAGCCAAATCAAATAGAGAATCAAAATAGGCTCAGAAGGAGGTGGAGGAGTTCAATACCTTTACTCTGAGAAGAGAAGCTTTGATCAGAGATGCTCGACACATTTGTGGATGTCCAAAGAAGCTAGAGATTAAGCCTCTTGCTATGGTGAAAGTCTTAGGCATGAATTTGACTAAGCTCGATTTTAGGTTTTGATCTAAAGCTATGCTAGGGGCTTTGTATGAGGGGGATTTGATGGGGCTTATTCTTCTTTCACTTTGGTGAAGGTATTGTTGAGTTCAACTTGATTTTGGTGGAGTGTAGAGGTCTGGAGAGCTTTGTCATGTCTCCAGCAAGGTTTTGAGCTCAAACATTGTACTCTAGCAATGGGATCAGAGTAATGTGGTGGTTGGGTTGCATTGAGGAGGTCTCAAAGAAGCTCTAGGAGTAATTTGGAGGGCTCTCTCTGAGAAATTTTTAGCACCCCTCCCATGGCTGTAAAGGTGAGCTTTTATAAAAATTGTCTTAAGGGTGGCTGTCATGGCCAATTAGGGGGTGAAAAGTGATGCTTAAGTGGAGGGCAGGGAGGCTCTAACATTTAATTTGGATGAGGTGGCCTCTAGGTTTGAATTAGGTTTGATTCCATGGGAGTGGTTCCCTTTTTGGAAATTTTTCGGCCACCAGGCTGGCCGGCCAGGCTAGGGGAGGTGGCTAGGAGGTCAGGTGAGCCAGGGAAATATGTCACAGCAATTAAATGGGTTGGTGTTTAATTTTAGAAAAAATACCCTTAGCTTAAGACAATATGGAATGAAATCCATTAATTTTGGGATACCTTGGTCAATAGCTCATTTGGGTGGTTCCATGGGGTTTTTCTTGGTCAATAGGTTCCAAGACTTCGTTGTGGTGGCCTTGCCTTGACCAATTTGACATGTATATGTCCATTTTGGTGCATGGGTCCAAGTGGGTGCAAATGACCGAGACTTGGCTTTGGGCTAGGATATCCATGTTAATTGGCCCATTTTATTAATTAATTTGATGTAGATGATTGTAATGAATATTTTTGGTGAAGGATTGAAATAATTTTGAATTCAATTGACAATATGAAGGATTTTGGAATTTTGGTGAATTTGGGCATGTTGGGCTAGATTTGCGTCTAGATTGTGCTATGCTTGGGCTAAGTCCAACTTGATTGTTGATAATGGTCAATAGTAATGTGATGAAGAGTTTTTAACATGAAATGGTTACCAATTTTAGGGTTAAAGCAAACAACTTGGTGAAATTTGGAGGCATAGCCAATTTGAGGCAAAATTTGGGGCTTTTGATATAGGTTGAAATAAAAGGAAATTCAGGCTTTACCAAAGCCAATTAAAGGACAAGTTTTATTTTTAGGAATGTTATGAAGAGTTTTCAACATAAATTGTGGCAAATTTAGTGGGCTATGGGTTTAATTGGGTGAGATTAGGTCATGTGGCCAAAATTGGGGGTTTTGTTTTGGATCAAAATTGGGCTAAAAAATTGGACAATTGAGGTTTGATTTGGGTTAAGTTGGTCACATGGAAAGTTAATTTAATTTCAGGATTGAAATTGGGATCAATTTGATGGACATCTGAGGTAGATTTGGAGAGATTGGGTCTTTTAAGGGCAATTTGGAGGTTTTGGAAAAAGATGGTCAAATTGGTCAAATTTGGTTATGTGGTAGTTGAGAAAAATGAAATTGGGAATATTTGGAAGGTTTTGGGAATTTTTGGATTTTTTTGAAATTTTGGAAGTTTAGGCGAGGGAGGGATATTTTTGGTAATTTGGCAATTTTTTGGTGATTTTGGGTAATTTTGGTATTTTTAAAAGGTTTGAAATGAATTTTTAACAAATTTGGGTATTTTGGGTAAATTTGGGAATTTTGGGCAAATTTAGGGTTTCAAGGGTATTTAGGTAATTTGGGGAAGTTTAGGGGCAAAAGGCCAAATTGGGTATCTTTGGTAGAATTGAGGTGGTAACCACCATAAATAAGTCATGGACCAATGGTAACCCCATTTGGGTCCTCTATGTATTGGTTTTATCTAAAGCATAGCCTAGGGCCAGAGGGTTTAAAGAACCATCCACATAAGTCTCCCAAAGGATTATGGGATCAAAGTCAAGAAAATTTTGGGTTTAAGGTTGTGAGTGATTGTGAGTGAGGTGATTGTAGTGAGTGCCTTAGCTCTAGAACAACACCCAGGGTCAACCCTAAGGTTAGATAGTCTTATGGGAACTCCCCTTGAGCTCCCTCACAATGACCCCGCCTACTAAGTGCTAGAGGTTAAGACCAATATGTAGAGCTTCAAGTTGAGTAAAGAGGAGTTTGGAATTTATAATGGTGAGGGTTCCTTTTCTAGTTTTCTAGGAATAGTCAATAGGATAGTCCTATAGCTAGACCCTAGGCTACTAAAGAGGAAGAACTAGATCTCAACCAAAAGTGAGGTCAATATATATATATATATATATATATATATATATATATATATATATATATATATATATATATATATATATAGTAAAACAATAAAATCCACATTGTAAAATTTTATAAGCAGTTCTATCATTCCAAAATGACCCCCAAATTCAAAATCATGATATTTTTGAATGATTTCTTCAATTTTTTCATAAGGCACACATCCCCGCATAATGAAAACTTTACATTATTTGTATAAATATTGGTCATCCCAAAAGTAAAATTTTGCCTCATAAATAAATTTCCTCTTTTGTGGCTTTTTCAATCCATATGGTAAAATACCACTAAAAATGTAATTCACAATATCAACATAACAAGGTATTTCCCACTCTTTAGTAGTATAAAGTTATTCATCTGGAAAAGTTTCATTAATTTCTCTATCAAGATCAAATGTGGCTTCCTGTTCCAACCTAGACAAATTATCAGTTATTTGATTACCAGATCCATTCTTATCTACTACCACAAAATCAAATTCTTGTATCGGAAGTACCCATCTAATTAATAGTGGTTTAGCATCCTTATTTTGCATCAAATATTTTATAGCAGAGTGGTTTGTATGCACAACACATTTAGCTCAAATAAGATATGACCTAAACTTATCAAAGGTATAAACAATTTCAAGTAACTTTTTTTCAGTAGTGTTATAATTAATTTAAGCATCATTTATAGTTTTACTAGCATAATATATAACTTTAAAAATTTTGTTAAATCTCAGACCTAAAAGAGCTCCAATTGTATTAGCACTTGCATCACACGTTAGCTTGAATGGTTTCTCCAAATTAGGTGAAACTATTAAAGGGGTAGTGATTAATTTTTCCTTTAATAATTCAAAGGCATTAAGGCACTCTTCATTAAAATCAAATTTAGTATTGTTTTCCAAAATTTGGCATAAATACTATGTAATTTTTAACAGTATTTTTATATACCGCATGTTAAACTTTAAAGTAGTAAGCAGAGGTAATTTAGCTATAACATAAATTTTTGTTGGATCTACTTTCATGTCATTTTCAGAAATTTTATTCCCAAGTTCAATTCCTCTGACAACAAAAAATTGGCATTTTTCCCAATTTAATACTAAATTCATATTTTCACATCATTTTAAAACTTTCTCTAAATGATTTAGACATGATTCAAATGAAGTTCCAAACACAAAAGAATCATACATAAAGACTTATATCAGTTTTACAATTAAATCACTAAAAATTGACATCATATATCTTTTAAATGTTGCAGGGGCATTACATAAACCAAAGGGTATTCATTGAAAAGCAAAAGTACCCTAAAGACTAGTAAATGTTGTCTTCTCTTAATCCTTAGAAGCAAAAGAAATTTGATGATAGCTGGTATATCCATTTAGAAAGAAAAAATATTTGTGCCCAGCTAGTCAATCCAATATTTGGTCCAAAAATGGAAAAGAAAAGTGATCTTTCCTAGTGGTAGAATTTAATTTTTTGTAATCAATGCAGATTTGTAAATCAGTGACTTGTTGTGTTGATATTAATTCATTATTCTCATTTATTATAACAGTCATTACCCCTTTCTTAGGAGCACAGTAAATTGGACTTACCCAAGCACTCTCTGAAATAGGATATATTATTTCAGCATCTAACCATTTTAAAATTTCTTTCTTAACAACTTCTTTCATCATAGGGTTTAATATCCTTAGAGGATCAGCTTTTTGTTCGCGATTTTCTTCCAAAATAATTTTGTGCATACAAATCAAAGAACGGATTCCTTTGATATGAGCTAATGTCCATCCAAATGCTTTATTATATATATTTTTAAAGTTTCCAACAACTTATCTTCTTGTACTTCAGTTAATTTTGAGGATACGATAGCAGGAAATATAGATAAATCTCTTAGAAAGGTATATTTTAAATCTATTGGACGTATTTTCATTTCGATTTCAGGAGGTTTCACAATCAAAGAAATAGGATTTCATTTATTATATGTGGTGTCTAATAGCTCAAATTGTTCCTGAACTTAATCCAATTCATCAATCCTCACTTCTATAGATTTATCTTGAATTTGATCTTCATCTTCATGCTCAAAATGTTCTTCATCGGTTCTCTTTTCAAATGTATCTGTGAAATATTCATTTATTAAATAATCATTAATTTTCATTCTGAAGCATTCATCATCTCTTCCTTTTGTTGGGCATCTCATTGATTTTGATATATTAAATGTAACTTCTTGATCATTGAATCTCATTGATTGCTCTCCTTTCCGCACATTGATCAAAGCTTTTTCAGTGGCAAGAAATGGTCTCCAAAAAATCATAGTAATTTGTTTATATTTCTCCATATGTAACATAATAAAATCCATATAAAAGATAAATTTATTAACTTTTATCAATACATTTTTTATAACTCCTTTAGGATAGGTAATCGAACGATCAGCTAATTGAAGAGTTATAGTAGTATAGAAAATTTCTCCTAAACCCAACCTCATGAAAATTGATAGAGGCATAAGATTAATACTGGCTCCCAAATCACATAACGCTTTTCCAAAAAAAACTTTCACCAATAGTACAAGGATTAGTAAAACTATCAGGATCTTTAAGTTTTTTACGAAGCTTTTTCTGAATTATCGCACTACACTCCTCACTAAGTGTAACAGTCTCATTGTCTGTAAACATTCTTCTTTTATTAAGTGTATCCTTCATAAACTTCAGATAGCATGTCATTTTTTAAGGGATTCAACAAAGGTAATGTTTATAGTTAAATTCCTCAATATTTCTAAGAATTTCATAAATTGGTTATCTTTGTTATACTATTTCAATCTTTAAGGAAATGGAGGTGTTGGTCTTTCTATAGTAATTTTCAATAGATTTAATAGAATATTCTTAATTAAGATGAAAATTTTTGCTAGAATTTTCATTTTCCACCCCTTCTTTCTAAACTTCAATCTCTTTTTAGCTTTTGTTTCTAATTCTCTTCCACTTCTTAGTTGAATAGTCTTAATTTGCTCTTCATTCTATTCTTTAGGATTAACTACAACATTACTATAAAAAATTCTTGAAGGTCTATTGCTAATTGTAGTTGTTTCTTATGTTTTACTGTAGGTTGATGATTTTTAGCACTTAAAGAAAAAAGGAAGCAAAAAAGGATAGAATTTGGAGTCAAAATGACGTTTTGGAAGAAAAACTCAGTGCCGACGGCGTTAGCATGAAGGAAAAGTCAAGAATAGCGGGGGCGACGACAGCGCCATACTGGGTGCTGACGACATCATTTGACAAAGAACACCAAATTCAGACCACTAGCACTCACGACACCATCGTGGGTGCCGACGGCGCCAATGTTGGTGCAGGGTGAATTTCTAGAAGATTCATTAAATTTGGACGTCTTTTGAAGAGTAATTGGATACACCTCTTGGAAAATTGACATTATGCTTTATTTAGAGCGAAAATTGATTAGTTTAAGGGGGACAAGTGTGTTATTGAGTTTTCTTATGTGTTCCATTATGTGTGTTGTTGAGGGCAGTGAGTCTTAGTGTGATTTCTCCAAAGAAGATTTCTTCTTCGCCACATCTTTGAAGGAAAAATCAAGATTCTTATAAATAGAGAAAGAGTCCTAGAGAGACTACAAGGGATTTGCTTTGAGGAAGAGTTAAGGATAAGTTATGTTTGTTTATTGTTGTTGTATAAACTTTCTTTTATTTATGAAATTCGTATTTGGTTGTATCTTCCTCATGAGTTCTGAGTAGCTTTCTTTGTCTTTTTTTCTACTATGAGATATTGTGAAATGAAGAGATAATTTGGATGTGTCAATTTGAAAATACAAAATAAATTGTGGTAATTTTTTCTCTTCGTTCTTAATTTACTTTTCGATTTGGCCAATTGAAATGTTAACATCTGTTGTGAAACATACATTCCGAGAAATGGAGTATGAGTATTACAACAAAGTGAGAATCACATTTGATTCCATGAAGGAGTGTTTTGTTCATGGAATTAAAATAAATAGAGAAATATATATTACTGGGCGAAGAATTGGAGATTCCAGGGTGACAGTCTAAAATCCCTAATTTGGTCTTAGTGTTTAAGAACTAAAGCAAGGGCTAGCCTTCAAGGGAAGGGAAGTGGGAGCTCTGGAGTGAGAGTCAATATCCTCCCAACCTAACAATAGAATTAGAGACTAATCGTCAGAGTAGCCAACGATTTTCTATAACACTTGACTAAGGGTTGAGAATTAAAATTTCTTCTATTTGTCACAACATTATTTAAACTATTTATCTCTCTCATTTAACCAAAAACTCATTGTAGTGGGAAGGATGTTTTCTTATATTAGATAACTTCATCACAGAAACATAGTATGGTAGTTATTGCTTAGCTTTGCTTTATAGTTTTGCTAGTAGTTGATAATTTAGTTATGATAGCACCTTAAATATTTGAAATAAGTGTAGTATATTTTCTTTATTGATTTCGAATTTCCAAATTTAAATTTTCATTTCAAATTTATACCTTCCTCATGGGATCGATATTTTGGGCTTGAACAAAAATTCATGTATTACTTGATAACGATACGTATACATGCGTAGAATCTCAACATAATTTGCTTAAATTTCTTATTCATAAATAACAAACCAAGGTATTGGCATCGCTATAAAGCGGAGTCAACTTTATTAATTTTACACAACTTTAATTTTGGGGATCAAGTTTTTGGCACCATTGCCGGGGAAGGTAACGGTAAATTAAATAAATTTAGTAAATTAGGAAAATTAGTGATAAAATAAAAAAATATCAAATCAAAAATCATAAAAAATATCATTAAATGTTTTTTAAAGTAGATTACTTTTTATGAATTTTTTTAAATTAATTTATGCAGTGTTAGATTTTATTGTTTAGTACCTTACGATTCAGAATTAGAACGCACTGTAAGAAGAGTTAGAAAAAAACAAAAAGAAATTAGAAATTTGAACAAAATGTTAAATAACTTAGATAATCAAATAAATGAAAATCGATAAAGACCTTTAAAAGATTATGCTAATCCTATAGCAGATGAACTTCACTTTACTATTCAAAATCATGATGTTGCTGCTAATTCATTTGAGCTTACACATGCTATTATCCAAATGATACAAAATAATCAATTTGAAGGAAAAACTACTAAAGATCCTAACTTACAACTTGCTAATTTTCTTGAAATATGTGCTACTTTTAAATATAATGGAGTGTCTAATGATGTTATCAGGCTTAGACTTTTTTCCTTTTCATTAAGGGACAAAGCTAAAGCTTGGTTAAATTCATTAGCACTTGGATCTATCAGAACTTGGGGAGAACTGTCACAAAAGTTTTTAGCTAAATATTTTCCACTATCGAAAACTGCTAAGCTAAGAAATGATATTACATCTTTTTGTCAGATTGAAGGGGAATCGATATATGAGGCATGAGAAAGATTTAAAGATCTCCTTAGGAGATGTCCATGCCATGCTTTACCAAATTGGTTAATAATTCAAACTTTTTATAATAGATTAGAAGGATCACTTAGATCTATCATAGATGCTGTTGTAGGTGGATCATTAATGTCAAAACCTTTTGATGAAGCATATTCTTTAATAAAGGAAATGACTACTAATAATATTCGATGGCCCTCTGAATGGATAAATCCAAAGAGAGTAGCTAGTATGCATGATTTTAATGTAATGTCTATTTTAGCATCTCAAATTATTGCTATATCAAAGAAGATTGATCAAATTGGAGTGAACTATTTTTAAATAGCACCAATGTTAGAGGAAAATTTACTAGAGCAGATAATTGATACTCAACCATTTTATGAAACTATGAATGTTATAAACAATAGATATAATAATCCCTATTCTAATTATTATAATTCTGGATGGAAAAATCACCCTAATTTTAGTTTGAATAGTTATAATAATTTGGAGAATCCCCTAGGAAAATCAAATAACCAAGGAAATCCTAACTATAGACCTTATTATCCTCTTGGATTTAACAATAACACGCACATTAAGGAGAAGAAGTTGACTATGGAAGAAGTAATGTTGAACATGGGAAATCAAATACAAAATCAAGGAGTTGCAATTAGGAATATTGAAAATCAATTAGGACATATTACTAAAGCACTTAGTAACATACCTTCAAAAATTCTTCCTAATACTGTTCAAGTTAATTCAAAAGATCAGAATAAATAGAAAATTAAAGCTATTTAATTATGAAGTGGAAAAGAAGTAGAACCAGAGAGAAACTGAAGTTGAGAAGGAGAAGGTAGAAATTGAAAGCGACAATGATGAAAATAAACCAATTCAAATTTCTTTAGAAAAACTGCCACATCTGTTTCCTCAACGATTGAAGCAGAAGAATAAAGATAAACAATTTACAAAATATTTAGAAATTCTTAAAAATTTAATGATAAATTTTCTTTTCATTGAGGCTTTGGAACAAATACCAAGTAATGTGAACTTTATGAAAGATATATTAAACAAGAAAAGGAAGTTTGAAGATCATGAGAATATTGCACTCAATGAAGAGTGTAGCACAATTTTCAGAAAAAGCTTCCTAAAAAGCTAAAAGATCTGGTAGTTTTACTATACCTTGTACTATTAGTGAAATTTTTTTTTTTTGAAAAGTCTTATGTGATTTAGAAGCTAGTATTAATCTTATGTCTCTATCAATTTTTAAACATTTAGATTTAATAGAGATTTCCTCTACTACTTTAGCTCTTCAGTTAGCTGATCGATCTATAACTTATCCTAAAGGAGTTATAGAGATGTATTAGTGAAAGTGGATAAATTTATTTTTCCTTTAGACTTTATTGAATTAGATATGGAGGAAGATAAAGAGATTCCTATTATTTTAGGGAGAACATTTCTTACAAGAGGGAGAGCTGTGATAGATGTGCAGAAAGGAGATTTAATAATGAGATTCAAGGAGCAAGAAGGAACATTTAATATAGCAAAAGCTATGAAATATTCTGCGATAGAATAAGATAAAGAATGTTTTAGAATGGAAGTTATTGAATATCTAAGTAATGAGAAATTTAAGGGAATGTTTGAAGAAAAATTAAGGCAAGAAGAGAACTTTGAGAATGAGAATGAAATAAAAGAAGAGAATTTTGATTATTTCATGACAAATTTGAAATTTTAGACCTTTTGGAGAATGACAAAAAAAATCTTATTCCTTCAAGTATTAAACCACTTGAACTTGAACTAAAAGTATTAACTGCTCATTTAAAGTACATGTTTTTAGGAGATTCATCAACACTGTCTGTTTTATATCTTCTGATTTAACTAAAATTCAAGAATAAAAATTAGTAGAAATGTTGAAAAGATATAAGAAGGCCTTTGGATAGAATTTAGTAGATATTAAAGGAATCAGTCCTTTAATTTGTATGCCCAAAATTCTATTAGATGAACAAATTAAACCTAAAGCTGATCCTTGGAAGAGATTAAACTCGATAATGAAAGTAGTTGTTAAAAAAGAAATCTTAAAATGGTTAGATGCTGGAATAATAAATCCAATTTCAGACACTGCTTGGGTAAGTCTGATTCACTGTGTTCTTATTACTACTTTCTAGATGGATATAACGAGTATCATCAAATTTCGATCACTCCTCAGAATCAAGAAAAAACAACATTTACAAGCCCTTATAGAACATTTGCTTTTTGTAGAGTGCCTTTTGGACTATGTAATGCACCTGCAACATTTCAAAGATGTATGATGTCAATATTTTGTAATTTAATTGAATGTGGAATGGAAGTATTTATGGATGATTTTTTTGTATTTGGAACTTCATTTGAATTATGTTTAAATAATTTAGAAAAAGTTCTGGAACTATGTGAAAAAATCAATTTAATACTAAATTGGGAAAAATGTCAATTTATGGTTGCAGGAAGAATTGTACTTGGGCATAAAATTTCTGAAAATGGCATGGAAGTAGATCCAGTAAAAATTCAAGTCTTTACAAAATTACCACCTCCTACCACGGTTAGAGAGGTAAGAAGTTTTCTAGGACATGTTTTCTACAGGCGATATATAAAAAAATTTTAAAAAATTTCTAAGCCATCATGCCAACTTTTAGAAAAGGATACAAAATTTAATTTTAATGAGGAATGCATAAAAGCATTTGAACTACTGAAAGAAAAATTAATCACTTCTTCTATAATAGTTCCACCTACTTGAGAGAAACCATTTGAAATAATGTGTGATGCTAGTGATCATGCAATTGGAGTTGTTTTAGGGAAAAGGTATAATAAATTTTTAAAATATATTTTGCTAGTAAAACTTTAAAGGATGCTCAAATTAATTACACCACTATTGAAAGATAGTTATTAGTTATTATTTATGCCTTTGATAAGTTTAGACCCTACTTAATCGGAGCTAAATGTATAGTGCATATAGACTATCCTGCTATCAAATTTTTGATGCAAAAGAAAGATGCTAAACTAAGATTAATTAGATGGATACTTCTGATGCATGAGTTTGATTTTATGGTAGTAGATAGAAAGGGAACTGATAATCAAATAGTTGATCATTTGCCTAGACTAGAACAAGAAATACTAACTGATTTTGCAAATAAAAATTTAGGAACTTTTTCTAATGAACAATTGTATAATATTGATATAAAGAATATACAGTGGTATGCCGATATAGTAAACTATCTTGTGAGTGATATTTTTCCACCAGATGTAAAGAATCAACATATAAAGTTATTTATTCACGATTCAAGGTACTTTTTTTTGGATGACCCACATTTATGTAAATAGTGTAAATATTTGATCATTAGAAGGTGTGTGTCTTACGAAGAAATTGAACAAAAAAAATGAACAATGTCATGATTATGAATTTGGTGGGCCTTTTGGAACTACTAGAACTGCACATAAAATTTTTCAAGTTGTATTTTATTAGCCTACTCTTTTTAGAGATGTTAATGAATATATTAAAACATGTGATTTATGTCAGCGAGTAGGAAATGTTTCTAGAAAAAATGAAATGTCTCTGAAGTACACATTAGAAGTTGAGATTTTTGATGTGTGGGGATTAGATTTTATGGGACCATTTATCCCTTCATTTGAAAATTTATATATATTGCTTGTTGTTGAATATATGTCCAAATGGATTGAAGCTATTGCATGCTCGAAGTGTTTCAAAATTTTTAAATAAGAAAATTGTTACAAGATATGGAATGTCGAGAGTGATTATTAAGGATGGAGGATCCCATTTTAGGAATAAGAGGATCAAGAAATTGATTAGAAAATATAATATTATGCATAAAATCTCAACTGTTTATCATCACCAAACTAGCGGTCTAGTAGAAATATCAAGTCGTGAAATAAAGCAAATTTTAGAAAAAGCTGTAAAATTTTATAAATTAGATTGGTCTGCTATATTAGATAATGCATTATATGCATAAAAAACTGCTTATAAGACTCCTATTGGAATGCCCACATATAGACTTATTTTTGGTAAAACATGCTACTTATTAGTAGAGTTGGAACATAAAGCACTTTAGGCTACTAAGGAATTTAATTTTAATCTAAAGGATGTTGGTGAAAAAAGATTCCTATAACTCAATGAACTTCACGAGATAAGAAATGAAGCATATGATAATGCAAAGATCTATAAAGAGAAAATGAAATATGACATGATCGAAACATTATAAAAAAGAAATTTGAACTTGGATAAGAAGTTCTATTATATAATACTAGATTGAGATTATTTGCAGGAAAACTAAAATCTAGATGGTTAGGACCATTCAATGTGAATAATCTCTAACATTATGAAGTTGTTGTTATTAAAGATTCTAAAACTAGCAAGATATTTAATGTCAATGGGCATCGATTGAAACATTATTATGAAGGGCCATGCGACAATTTAAAGAATTTTTTACCTTGAGTCACCCTGAATAAACATTAGTTCGTCAGGCTGATGACATTAAATCAAGCACTTTATGGGAGGCAACCTGCATGTATATATATATATATAGATATATATATATATATATATATCTTAGTATTTTGTTTAAGAATTGTTCAAAGTATTATAAAATAATAATACTTTAGAATCCTACAAAATTTTATTTATCATAAATCAAAAAAAAATATTGGTATTGCAATACAATTTGGAAATGAATTGAACCAAAGATGAGACAGACGCAACTATGGCTTTGGTGCTGACGACGCCCTTTTATAGAGCCATGGCGCTAATAGCGCCTTCGGGGACGCCGACAGCGCCTAGTGCGGTTTGAGCGGTTCAGGAACACTTTGACAGGATTTCACTTCAAAATAACTACATTAATGTCTTTTTAAAGGTATGAAAACCATTTTGGATGAATAGAAACTTCCAAAATTTTAAATCTATAACTTCCAATTTCAGAAACAATTCAAGATATGGGATTTTCAATCGAAGAAAGTTCATCAGTTTTGACACGCAAAAATTATATGACAAAGTCATCAAGAAGAAGAGACTTATCAAGGAGAGAGGCTTTGTCAATCATGGATTGAGTAATTCAAGTTTGTAAATTAAGAAAATCTTAGTACAGAGATGCTGCAAAGTTCTGTGCTACACTACTACTGCAGTAGTTGTTCCAGTGGTAAAAGAATTATATGCTAATCTTCATGGAATTAATCAATGAGTCGTCTTCGTTTGAGGTAAGGGTGTACCATTTACTCCTTTGTGATTTAATGATATGTTTATGATAGAAAGCATGTCAATCTGTCACTATGAGAACTTTATTCCAACAAAGGATTTGATGTATGATGTATACCGATTTCTGACAGATGAAAGTGATAATTGGGAAATTAGAGATGAGGGGTATGTTAGTTTCTCTGCTTTATAGTTACATCTTATATCTAAACAATGGCATTTCTTCATCTCTACGAAACTACTCCCTATAATGAGAATTAGTAAAGTTACAAATAAAGTGTAATTTTAAACTATTGTATTCAAATGGGAAGCCAATTGACGTGGGATCAATTATTATTAAATATATTTTTGGCATTATAATGAATGGGCCTATATATGAACTGGGGCATTCTTCTACGATCTTCTTACTTTGCAGTCAATCTCAAATAAAATATGAAATTTGGTAGAAAGTGTTATTACCCTGGGAGCCCATGGATCCTATATATGTAAATTATATTATGAATGAAAATGAAGCATTGGACATTATCTTGGATCAATCATCACATGCTTCGACACCTTTAAAGCCATGTACAGTTGGAAGTTCACAAGTTTTGGAGAAGAAAACAAAGAAGATAGAAAGAGAACTTCAGAATATCATAAACACAATAGAAAATCTTACTTACCTTTTTTATCACTTAGATAAGAGGATGAAGGAACACTTTGATCATACAGGACAAATTGAAGCAGATTTGGTGTAGATGTTTAAGAAGAATGAATGGATCAATGAAAAATTGACTGATCAATTCTCGTATTGACCATTCTACAATTTGTACAAGCGTATCCGATCTATAAGAGATATTAGAGGAGGAGACTATACTGAAGATGAAGAGGAGTAATTGAAGAAGTTAGACTTTAAACTATTTAAAATTGATTATGTTTTTAATCTAATTGTGTTGGATTTGCTTTGCTTTGAAACTCTATCACTTTAATTGTATGAATATTTTAGTTTTAAGCGTTCTAGTGTTGTGGCCTGACTTCTACGTTGAATTATAGTGTGATTTGCTTTATGTATGTGTTAGTGAGAATAAAAATCTGTGTTTGTAAAACTTTAGAATTTCATATATAAAAGTTGGTTTTGTGTTGTTTGTAAAAACACTTGTTTGTGGACTCTTTAAAGATGAATATTATTGTTTAAAAAGACTAATTAGATGTTGGAGTGAATTGGAAATAACTGATGTGCAAAAATAATGGAAATTGAATATTTTTGGCACTAGCGCCGACAGCGCCAGCATGGGTGCCGACAACGCACGAGACCCAAAAGTCCCGAAGTACTTTAAGATTTCACAAACTGCATAGTGAAAACACCATTGTTTCTCTTTTGGTCACCTTCAACCTTCTATTTACACCCCTAGGGCTTGCAAACACTTGGATTAAAGGGATTAGAAGACAAAAGAATTTTGGATTTCATCATCTCTTGGTAAGAGCTACCTTTTGAACTTAAAATTTTTTATTTCCATCAAGAATTTTTTTTACATTGTCGAGATCCAAAATTTTAAAATTTTTTAAGGAGATTTGAGAAAATCCTTTGGTGAAGAACTCTTCAGAATTTATTTGCATTTTATCATTTTTTTTCTTTTGAAGATTATAATGGCACCAAGGACAAGCAAAGGAAAGAGGAAATTGGAATATGATAACCAAATATTCATCAACTTCAAAGTTATCATTCATTTCAATAGTCTAATGAATACAAAGAAAATAATTTTGGATCGAGCATTCAAAAATCTGGGTGGTGAAGTCAAGAGATTGATTGTTGCTCGCTAGTGGGAGAATTTATGTTACATTACTGTCGAGGCTATTATTTGCATAGTCATGGAGTTTTATGTCAATTTTAAAGAGACTTTTTTAGACCACTTCTATGTTTGTGGTAAAATGGCCCCGGGAAGACTAATGAAATTTATTAGTTGTGAGGAGCATTTCACTATGAGTACAATGCATTCTCTACTAAGAACGAGTCTCTGGATGATGTAACTTCATTTCTTACAGGTGAAAGAGTATCTTGGAAGGTGAAGAAAAATGTTAAGGTAAACAACCCTTCTTCTATGTAAAATGTGGTATCCAAGGCCTGTCATTACTTTATATCTGTCAGAATGATCCCTACAAACCACCATAGTGAAGTTACTAAGGATAGAGCCATCCTAAACTTTTGTATCCAATAGGTGGGCAGTCTATATAATGGCTCTATAATTTATAAGAACATTTAATCTATTGCTCTGAGTGAGACAACTGGTGGATTAGGACACCCTGCCCTGATTTTCACATTACGTGAGCAATCAGGAGTTGATTTTGGATTTGATGAGCAAAGCATTGAGCCTCTTAAAACTATTGGGCCAACAAATATTAAAACCTATTAATCTCATGTTGGATGGAGAACAAGAAGTAAGAGTAGGGATAGTCCTTCTACTTCTAGTACCCCTACTCTCCATGGACTTACAGAGTAGATGATGATCCAACAAGGAGATATCTTAAGGATGGAGAGCAGGATTGAAAATTTGGAGACCATAACAGAATGATGATTTAACAAAACAAAAGTTTGAATATGATGCTGCATTTGATGATGCTATGGTTAGATACATGAGGGGTGACCACTCAGTACAGTATCCTAATCACCCTATCTTATCCCCTTATCAACAGCATAACTTTGATGTAGAAGAAGAAGATGATGATGATGATGAGTGAAGATGTATGCTTAGTCATAGTTCTGATCATTTATTTAGTTTATAGTTTGTTGCAGTATTTTGTTGTTTTTTTTTTGTTTATAGAGTGTGATACTTTGATTTGTATTGAATGTGTAGTTCTGAACTACAGTATGTAGAGCTATTTTTGAATTGAAATTTATTTTAGTACTATTGTGTGTTTTAAGTACTTTATTGTGTTTATTTTTAATTAACTCTTTCTCAGCAAATTGTATATATATATATATATATATATATATATATAGATATATATGGCTAAGATAATATTTTATTGAAATCAAAAAAAGGTTAGAATCCTTAGATGAGGGCCATCAAATAGGTCCCCCTAGAGCAAAAATGAAAGAGAAGGTATAAAGGATGTAGATGCAAGTACCCTTTGGGACTCAGCTCCACATTTAGCAAGATAGTTGGCTGGTTTGTTGCCGTCCCTATATATAAAATTGAAGTCCAGCCTCATATCCCTCATTATGTGCCTCATCTGATTGATCCACCGGAGAATATGTCAGGGGTGATTGTTCCTGCCAGTCATGTAATCCAAAAGCTGCTAAGAGTCTGCCTCCACTTGTAAAGAAGTCCAATGGTTCATTCTTGCTAGCTTCAACGCCCAGTATAGTGCCACAGTTTCAGCCTCCATAGCATCCTTTGCAATTATTGGGGATTGGTAATGTAAAAAATAGTTACCATTGTAGTCTCTGAATACTCCTCCAATACCAGCTCTTAGTGGAGAGAAACTTCCATCTATGTGTACTTTGAGAAACAGGTAGATGGCTTCTTCCAAAAAAACTTTTTCACTATATGGCTGAGAGGGCTGGCAGTGCATGTCAAATTCATGATGTTAGGAAAATTCTTCAATTGAATCAGTTTCCTGATGAAAGCTAGGTAATTTGATACCACCTTTCCTATGCTAGCCTACTGATCCTCATATTCTATATGATGTATAGCTACCCATATAAACCAAGCAGCAATAAAAGGAATAGTCCCATCTTACTGCCTTTCTATTCCCTCCAGCGGGTGAATAAGTTGGTCCATTCCAGGCTCACTGTATTTATCTTTAGCTGAGTTAAGAAAGACTTCTGGCCCTTGAGAGAACTGACAATTGAAAAACATATTGAGAGAACTGACAATTAAAAAACATATGGCTAGTAGATTCCTCGACCGTTCTACATAGACAACAAACGGAAGGACCTCTAAAACCCTTGAGTCGTAGGATATCATCAGTAGAAATCAGGTTGTTGAAGCATCTCAAACTGAAAAAAGACATGGAGGGTGAGATGAATTTGTTCGACAATTCTTCACCCCAAGGTACCTCAGACCGATGATATGGATAGAAGTGGCATTTAAAACTAGATGGTCTTGTTTACTTCTTTTAAAGGCAATCTTAGAGACCTATTGTGTTGAATGATATGTAAGGAAGGACTTAAGCTTATCTAAAGACCAAAGATTCCCCTCCCAACAGTATTTCACCATTAAATTCAACTCAATGTTCTTAGTTAGAGGTTCCATAAATTCAGTGGGGCACCATCTATCCTGCCAGAAATGGATCTTTCCATGTCCTAGATCATAGAAAAACTGTTGTTTAGCATCCTCTCTAGCTCCAAGCATATTTTCCTAGGTTATGGAGTCCCCTAGTCTCTTGGTTACCTTATTTGGGTGAGCAAATCTGCAATATTTAACAAACAAGATATGTGCCCATAATGTGTCTTGTTGTCTGAATCTAACCCAAAGTCTGCACAAGCTTATATGTTGAAGATGTTGAAAGCCTTTGAACCCTAGGCCACCTACTGAAAAGGGTTTTGCAATTTTTTGCCAACTAGCCCATATCATTTGCTTTTTCTGACAAGCCTAGGAAAACTTGTTAAAACTTCTCTCTAAAAGGAGTCGCGTACTTTTCTCCATAACCACCATTTATAGAATGTAAGAAAGGAAAGTTGTTAGGATGCTTTTCAGTAAAGTGATTCTGCCACCATTTGATAAAAAAGAACTGGTCCAACATTGTAATTATGCATTGGTTTTATCCACCACCTCATCAAAGTGTAACTGCTTAGTCCTTCCTTTGAGCAATTGCACTCCCAAATACTTGAAGGGTATGGACATAGGGGATTATGATCCATTGCTTAGTTGAGGGGGGAACCTATTTGCTGAAAAGGACTTGGCTTTTATGTTTGTTGAATTCCATCCCTGAAGTATTTTGAAATTTCTGAAGGCATCCATATAGCATTCTTACAGCAGCTTTTTTTCCCTTGAAAATATCACTATATCATCAGCATAGATCAAATGGCTAATGTCCAGAGTTGACCTGTGCTGATATTGATTATAGTTTTTCCTTTTGCTTAGAGTGTCTAACAGCCTAGAAAGATAGTTCGGGGCTAGAATGAAGAATGTAGGTGATAGGGGATCTCCTTGTTTTAATCCTCTAGAAGCTTTGAAGAGCCCATGAGCCCTTCCATTAATCAATACAGAATTCCTATTCCCTTCTAGCCATCTTCTAATTGTCTGATAAGAGACATTAGAAAAACCTCTTGCCTTCAGCATATCTAGCAAAAATTCCCAGTTAATCATGTTATAGGCCTTCTTTAGGTCTAATTTATAAATCATGTTGCCCCCTGCCAGGCCAGTCAAGGTCATGAAGTAGCTCCTGTGTTAACAAGAGATTGCCTCCATTATATCTTCCCTTCACAAAGGTTGCCTATTTGGGGCTTAGTAAATGTTGCAAATGGGGTTGAATCCTGGTCAGTAAGATCTTGCTTATAGTTTTGCAGATTACATTGGTCAGACTGATAGTTCTGAAGTGTTGTCATTATTAATTTATGTTAATTTTTGGTATAAAGACAACATTGGCTGCACTGAAGTAATTAGGTAGCTCAAGACCCTGGAACAGACTCTGGATGGCTGGCAGAACATCATCTTTTTTAACTTTCCAGTTCTTTTTGTGAAAAACAGAAGTGAACCAATCTGGTCCTGCTACCTTGCAGCTATCTATTTATTTAAGAGCTAGTCTGGTCTCCTCTTCAGCTGGGGCATCTACAAGGTTAATGTTAACAATATATATATGATCTGAAGTGAACATCTCATCTCAGGGTCTAACTGCCCTTTATTGTTTGATGAGCAAGTCATCAGCTGCTGACAGTAATGCACAACACTCTCAGCAATTTCAATATCTTCCTTTTTCATATTTCCAAAGTTGTCTTTGATCTAATGGATGATGTTACATTTCCTTTTGTACTTGATACAAGCATGGAAGAACTTGGTGTTCCTATCCCCTTCAATGAATTTGCTAGTGGCAGCTTTCTGTTTCAGAAATTTCTCCTACCGGGATACTGTAGTGAGTAAATTCTCATTTGCTTCTATCAGAGTAGCCTCATCAGTCAGTCCATTCATAGCAGCAATTTCAGTTACCTTCAGGTCAAGTTCTGCCTACTCCACCGTAGCTTGTATGTTGCCAAAAGTATTCAAATTCCAATTATTCAATGTATTGCTAAATTTCTTCTGCAGACCCCAGAGTTTGACTAGTTGATTAAGATGATCATACTCACTCTAGTGTTCTTTAACAATTTTTAGAAAATCATTATGGGAAGACCAGAGATTCAGATACCTAAAAGGGGCCTTGGCTTGTTGTTGATTAGCTGAGATAGAGATTAAGAGTGGCATGTGGTCAGAGCCTGCTAAACTAAGATGTGCCACTGTGGTGTGCAAAAATAGCTGGAACCATTTGTCATTTACTAAGAATATGTCCAGTCTTTCCCACAGCTTACCTCTCCTCCAAGTGAAATCAGGCCCATTGTATCCCAAGTCAAATAGGCCAGCAATGTGGATATTATCATTAAATGTAGTCATAGAAGCCATATTGGGAAGTCTGCCACAACTCTTTTCAGCAGGAGTAGTCAGGCAGTTAAAATCCCCCCTATCTAAGCCTCATCCTGTTGGTTCTTTATAAGGTGCAGATCCTTCCACGGCTCCAGCCTAGCTATTTTAGTACACCCTGCTTATACAATCGTAGCTAAACCCATATGACCAGCCATGTTAAAAGAAAAATGTAGGAATTGGGGGTGGTTTTTCAGAATGACACAATTAACTTCTACTCTACAAAAGAGCCAAATTTTGTTAATGTGATTTGTGAAAAGGATAAAACCAGGGAATCATTTGAGGAATTTACTAGGATTATGGTGAACCAAAGGTTCCAAAATTGCCAAAAACCAATGCTTGTGCTTTATATTTAAGGACTTAAGCCTTTTTAAAGAAAGGGGGTGGACAATCCCCCTTATATTCCAACTTAAGATATTAATCATGGTGATGAGGTGGATGCAAAGAGGGTCGAGATCTACATTTGGTTCTCCCCCTTGTGGGTTGAGTGGTGGACATCTTCAAAGGATTCAGAGGGCTACCAGAAATGGGGGTAGGGAGATCTTCCATCATCTTCTTGTCATCTAATTTGGCTTTCCTTTTCTTCTTTCCCTTCTGAGTTTGCCAATCTGCTTCCAATAGTTGAGTCATCTCTTGCATCACCCTTGTAGATGTTGTGGTGTGTTCCATGGCTATATTCTGTTCAATTTCCTTACTGTATGCATGAGGAAAAGAGCCCCTGTTGCTTTCTCCAGTACAGTAAGTAATAAGTTTATCCTTCTCTGCACTGATATGATGGTGAGTTACATTAATGTCCCCCCATCGGGCTGTAAAGTAGGACTCAAGGTCCTCATGGAGGGTTTTTGCTGCAAATTCTGATGAGTAGAGGAAGTGATACCTAACCTAGCAGAAGTGATTGGATCTAGCATAGCATGTTCCCTAGAATTCAAGTTTATATTTCCTTCCGCAAGAAGGTTTGGTGTCTTTTCAGCAGTTCCACTGGAAGACTTTTTTGGATTGTGATTGGGGTTCCTTCTAGAAGGAGGATGTAGCCTGTAGCGTCTGTCCACTGTGTGCCCAACCCTCTTGTAATGTTGGCAGTAATAAGGTTTTTATTCCATTACCACATCTTGCCAAAAGCCTTCTGATTCAGGTCAAATCCAAACTCTTTTCATCTCAGGGAGGGTAATATCACTTTAATGAGGATTCTAGCAAGGGCCGGTCTGACCTTGCTGTAGGTCAGAGTGTCCACCTTTAAGGGTGTACCAATGGCGCATTCAATGTTAAATAAAGCATTCAACTTAAATAGGTGTAAGGTTAGGCTTGAAAATTTGAACCAGATAGGAACCACAGGTGGATCCTTTCTAGGGTCAAAATCTGGAGTCCGTTTTAATATCTTCATTGACGAACCAGCAATCATAACAGATTGCTTAGCAAATAACCTTGAAAATTTGAAGTCCATTTAGTCTTCTTCCACTGTCAGTTGGATGACCATATGTCTTCCATCCAGTATGTCAAGCTGCCAAGCCCCAAAAAATTGCAGAGATTCAAAGAAATTCCTCACCAGCTCCATTTTAGGGTGCCCCAAAAAACACTTTCGAATGAGAGTAAACTTTACTTTAGTGTTCATATCTATAATTTCTTGTGCAGAGAAAAACACAGTTGGTTCATCATCCTTTAGGCCAACAGGATGAATGCAAGGGGAAGGCCCCTTACTTGCCAAAGTGTCATGAAATGCTTGGGGGAAAACAAAGTGTCCAGGGACCTGAAGTAAGTCCTTTACTTTGCCAACCACCCTTGCATAGATGGCCCTTGTCCATTTAATGTTTGTGTCAAGATCAATAGGTAGAGCCATGAGAAGCACCAGCACACGACAACACTTCATTAGCTCCCAATGGAACATTGAAAATTTAAAAACCCAGAACCTGAGAAAGAGAAAAATCCAAAAACCAGCCTCTAAAAGAGAACTCAATCTAAAAAAGAACTCCAAGAAACCTCCACAGTTGCTCAACGCACTGCCAGCCAGTCCCATGGATTCATCATCTCCGTGAAAACCCTAGCAAAGCTCTTCCTAGTGTCGCCACCATCTTTATAGATATATATATATATATATATATATATATATATATAATAAAGGAGCAGCTCGTGGCTCCGTACACGATAAATAAAAAAGTGGGGTATATAATAAAAGAGCAGCTCGTGACTCCGTACACGTTAAATAAAAAAGTGGGGTACAAAAGGGTTGAGGGTAAAAGGGTCCCTCTAAAAAAAAATAGAATATCTTATGGGCCCCTCTCCCCACATTACAACTTGAGGCAAAAAATATCTCCAAAATAAATTTCCAAAAAAAAATAGAATATCCTATGGGCCCCTCTCCCCAAATGTAAAAAGTAAAAGTAATGAAAGAAAAATAAAACTTCCATTGTAACACTAAGCCCAAAGCATTTTCCAACCAGCTGGGAGGTAAGGAACTAAAAATAGAACAACAAGTAGACATCCATAAATCAGGTTCAAACAAAAAAGCTACAAATTGGAGCTGCAAATGGGACTATAAGTCCAACACACCATCCAAACCGCAAGGGGGCAAAAGGAACTCATCAGTAAAGTCAAGCAGTATATTCATATAATGGATTTGATCAATAAAAAATTAAATTCAACATCAAAATGAATAGAAAGAGAGATGACAGCCTCCAAAGAATCCTCCAGTTATTGCAAGTGGGACCTGCAGAAGAGTAAAACAAGAAAACCAAATTCAAATCAATAGGTGCATTACCTTCCCAAAGAATGAAAGAGAATTAGACCTACAGAGAATGAGAATCAAGAAGGTGCCATATTCTGTTAAAAAGATAAAGCAAATTCCACAGGGGGGGGGGGTGAGCTCTTAGTAAGCATTTTAAAAATACACGTGGAGTTTGTTTTAATGACAACAATAGGAAATTTTTAAATCAAAGCAACATGAACAACAAACAGAACAACCCAATCCTCAGCTTCAATAGGGTCTTATGCAAAGATAGGAGATGTAAAATAACACAATAAGTTTCCCAAAGATTTTCTGAAAACACCACTCGCACTGGCAGAGTTAGGAGTCCAGCTCCCATCAATATTTGCCTTGACCCAACCATGTGAAGGTGGTTGCCATCTAATTAATAGAGGCCTTCCACCCAAATTTTGATTCTTACTAGCACTGTTAAAGAGATTCCAAAACTTCTAATAGCTTTAAAATAATATGAGAGGATGTAGGAGACAGTAATGGAAGGGTGGATAGAAGGCATGGCATGCTTAGAATCATTTCTGGCTAACCAGATAAATCATAACACCACTAAAGGGAAAGAGTAAAGTTTCTCATTGAAATCCCTTGAAGCTTTCCAAGCATCTAAAATGCCATCCAAATTACCACTACGATGCCATTTAACTTGAAAAAAATGTCTCAATCTCAGCCAAACAAAATGGTAAAAAGAACACTCAAAAAAGAGATCTGAAATGGACTCCTCCCCACACCTGCAAAGGTAACATCTGGATGCCAGTCAACCCTTTTAATTTCAAAATGCCATCAAGTGGAAGCAGGGAAAAGAAAAAATGCCATAGAAAGAAGGAAATAGAAGGAGACATATAACTATGTCAAATCACCTTTCCCCATTTCCAATAATCAAAACTATGCATATTAGAATATAGCATATTAGAAATTGAAGCATTGGAAATAAATTTCCATATAGGTATGTCAGGCTTATCATGACATAAAGGAATTTTAGCAATAGGTTCAGCATTTTCCCCCAACATCTCTCTAAGTTTGCACATGTCCCATTGACCATTGTCTCAACAATCAAAGTTCAACATATCATTAACCAAGTTGGAATCATCATCATAAGAATTAAAAAGCCCCCAATCTTCATGCCAAAAGGAAACATTTCCCTCACCAATGTCCCAAAAAATGAATTTGTTAGCCACGTATTTAGCCTTTAAAATGGCCTTCCAATTTTTTGAATCTCCAACATTCCATTGAATCGAAGAAGGGTCATGATGAGAGCAGTACTTGTATTGCAAAAATTGAGCCCAAAGTGAAGAGCTAAGCCTAAACTTAAGCAACAACTTACACATATTAATATCGAGAATATGTAGCAATTTTTTTAAACCCAAACCTCCAGAGAGGCGAGGTTTGCTCCCTTTGTGCTAATGTTTCCAAATTTTGGAGGAACCTTCACCAACCCAAAGAAATTTTTTGAAAATATGCTTTAATTCCTTATGTTTACTCATTTTCGTAGAGAGAACTTGCATAGTGTAAAAAGGTAGAGGATGTAGTACACTTTATAACAAGGTTAATCTCCCCTAAAAGGAGAGAAATACATTCTTCCAATCATGAATACAAGATTAATTTTATCTATAACAGCATCAAATTGTGTGTGCTTCCTTCTTCCATGAAAAAGGTAACACCAAGGTACAGTAAAGGTAGAGATGCTTTAGAGAAAGCAGTAAAATTGGTGGCCGAAGTCGTAATAGCAGAAGTAACTGAATTTCCAAAATATAGGTTGCACTTAACTTTGTTAAAAAGGAGACCAGAGTTTGGTTGAAAAGTGTATTTTACCAAGATTTTAAAGGAGGTTCTAGAAGCATTGGTAAAAATGATAGCATCATCAGCATAGGTTAAATAACTTACTAAATCTTGATATTTATGCTTGTACTGAACATGGGGTGTTTTTCCTGCATACTATTAATGAGGTATGAGAAGTAATCAAAAGCATGATGAAAATCATGGGAGAGAGTGGGTCTCCTTGCTTGATGCCTTTATGAGCAGAGAAAAAGCCATAAGACTTGCATTTTCTAAGACACTATAAAAGTTATTTTCCAGCCAGCATTTAATCAAAGTGCAAAACATAGCCTCAAAGTCTCTAGCTTTCAAGATATTAAGAAAAAAATCCCAATTAATTGTATCAAAGGCTTTTTTAAAATCAAGTTACCACCTTTGCACTTCTTATCAAGATAATCCACCAATTCCTGTGTAAGGAGTACATTATCACAAATCTTCCTCCCATGGATAAAGGCTGATTATTGAGGGAAGACAAGTTTAGAAAGATGAGGTTGAAGTCGAGAGACTATCATCTTGCTGATAACTTTAGATATAACAGAAGTAAGTGATATAAGTCTAAAGTTATCCCAGCTAGTTTTAACATTTATTTTAGGTATAAGCACAGTTAATAAAGAGGAGAAGAACTCTCAGGGGTATGACCCATAAAAAAGCTTTGAATGGTAGCAACAACCTTCTTATGAATTATATCCCAACAGTGTGTGTAAAAGGATGAAGTGAAACCATCTGGTCTAGGAGCTTTATTAGCATTAATATCCTTGAACACATTGAAGATCTCATGATCAGTAGGAATTTCAACAAGGGACAAGCCAGCCACATAGTCTATATCGTTATAAAAAAAGTCACAATTTATAGGAGTGACCTACGAGGTAGAAGTAAACAAATCAGTAAAATATTGAACAACACTATTACCAATCTCACCTTCATCAGTAATGAAATCTCCATTACAATTCTTGATCTTGAGGATGTAATTAATCCCTCTTCTTTGTTTGATAGAAGCATGAATGTAATTTGTATTACGATCTCCACTCTTAAAATGGATATCATTAGCTTTTTGTTGAAGGAAATTCTCCTCCTAGGCAATAGCATCAAGTAATAGTGAATGTTTATAAGCCACCTCATTAACCAGCTGAGGATCATAGATAAGCATAGTTTTAAGAGCATCCACCTCAGCTTGAGCTTCTAGGACCCTTGCATGAAAATTGCCAAAAACTTGGGAGTTCCACCTTCTCAGAGTAGAAGTAACCTTTCTATGAAGTTGCTAAACGATATACAAAGGGTCACCAGCACCCTCAAAGTTCCAAGTTTGTTGAACCGTGCTAAAAAAAGAGATGTGAGTAGTCCAAACATTAAAAAATTTGAATTGATAGTGTGGATTTTAATCATTAAAAGCCAAAGTGAGCAAAATAGGGTTATGATCAGAAGAAGAATAATTTAAATGTCGCACCCTATTATAGGAAATTAATTAGAGAAGTGGTGGTTACCAAAAAATCCTATCAACTGTTGATACATAGTCCCTCTCCTCCAAGTGTATGGAGTACCAGTGAATCCCAAATCAATCAGCCTAACATAACAAATTTTGTCACAAAAATTATTGATAAGCTGAATACCACATTTGCCTCCTCTCCTCTCAACGGGTTTCATAATCATATTAAAATCACCACCAACTAACCAATTTTTAGTGATAGTATCTTCAATATGAACTAGTTGATCCCAAAGCTTATATTTCTCCTGGAGTATAGAACTAGCATAAACAAAGGTGGCCCAACCGTGATACTCTTTCACGTGATATTTAAGAAGGATAAATTGATCATTTTCTTGAATTATGTTGATGTTGACAGTAGGTTTCCAAAATAACCAAATCTTGTTGTTTTTTTTTTTTTTTGCAAAAAGTAGTATATCTTTTAAATTGCTTGAGAATTATATCCCTGCTAATAGAAGCCATAGGCTCAAATATAATAAAGAAAAAAAGCTTATGGACCCTACAAAAATATTTTAATCTATTAAGGGAGGAAGGGTCCGCCACTCCCATAATATTCCAGCACATCACATTAAACATTACGGCGCATGCCATTCCTTCTAGAAAATCTAGAAGGGCTACCAACATGAGTATTTTTCCCATCAGAGAAATAGTTACCTTCTAGCAGAATATTATTTTGGTTCAATTGTGAAAGCTGATTCTTCCTTTTATTTCTCTTTCTCTGTGATTTCTGGACTAAAAATTTCTGTTCTAAATTATTCACTACCTCCTGTATCAAATCAATTGAGACAGGGTCAACAGGAAAAGATCTATTATCATTAAGAGTTACCAAATTAGGAATTAGAGGAGGTGGTAAATGACCATCCACAACATGAGTAGGTGCCCAAGAAATCAACATATAGTCGTGCATAGCTGAATCAGATTACAAGTTAGAGACAACAAGTAAGGGAACATCAGAGTTAGTGACAAGTTCAACAGCCGAATTGAGTACATCAAGTGAATTATTATCATCATTAATATCAATTGAATCCATCTCCTTTTCCAAAGCAACATCACCTTCCTGTGTAGGAAAATTAGATAAACCAGCATTTGTAACTTTTTCAGAAGAAGAGGGGATATCTGCTAAAGGTAATTTGTTAATAAGAGGATCAACACCAGCAACATTAACATCAAGGGGAGCTTCTCCAGTGAAATTAGTTAAACTAAAATTTGGAACTTCAATATTTTCCTTCTCAAGAGGCAAGTTTAAAGGAGAAATAACATCATTATCAAGAAGAACAATATCAGTTTTTTTCTAAAACTAGGGGAACTGGTTAATTATCATTTTTCTCAGGATCAGCCCTTACCTGTGGGTGAAGATGAAAGCAATGAGAAATTGAATGCACAAACATTCGACAGTGTGGACAATAGTGCGGATGTCTTTCTATTTTAATCGATTGTCAGTAGCCTTGGTGCTATGACCCAATCCAGATCTCACACAAAAGTGTTGGGTAATGTCGCCCTTAACCAAAAGGCCTTGTGAGAGTAAAATTTGGGGTATCCATTTGCAATAGTTTTCCATAGGCAGCAACAAGTGAAAATAAAATCTGATTAAACAAATGGAGCTTTAAACAAGTGAAACATATCCAAATAGGGATTATGGGAGGTTTAGTTTTAGGATCAAAAGCTACGGTCGATTTCAAAATTTTCATATTACTATCCTCAATATGGATCGTTCTCCAGGCAAATATACGAGTGTAATCTTCATCATTCAAGAGATGTATTATAATGTTTCTCTCATCCAAAAGCCCTATCTTCCAAGAGCCTTTGAGTTTCATAAGCTCAAACTCCTTTCTAAAAAACTCCAGTTTAGGATGACCATATCAAAACTTACGAACGAGAGAAAGCTGGCAAGAAGAGACAAGGATATTTGACTTAACAAGAGCAAATTTCCCATTCTTCCTCACAATCAACTTGGTAAAGTTATAATCACCACCAACATTCAGAGTATCATGGAAAGCTTGAGGGAAGAGACGGGAGAAAGTAGAGGTTGAAGTCTCACCACCTACCACAGCGGCGGCAAAACTCCTATCAAGAGGCATCACAACAAGTAAAAAAAGAAAGAAGAAGAACATGAAAGAGCTCACCCAAGCAAACCGCCGGATGGAACACCATTTTTGCCAGAGCAAAACATAGACGCCAACGCCATTATATATATATATATATATATATATATATATATATATATATATATATATATATATATATATATATATATATATANTATATATATATATATATATATATATATATATATATATTATGTGTTATTTAATGTTTTAAGTCTTGTAGCTTTTATATTAGCACCTGAAATATTTCAGAGTTAAGTTTCAAAAATAGAACCTTCAACAGGTATGTCTTCTCTTTATGCATTAACTGTTTTCTTTCACCCTTTATTTTCAGTTTTTCATGCTTGATCTTTTAAAAAATTTAAGTTGGGGGGGGGGGGCGAAGAAAAATTCCTTTTTAAAGAAAGAACCTTAATATTTTTTTTCCTCAATTAGATATATTTAAATTTTTTTTTAACATGACCTTTGGTAGTAGAGCATAACTTTAGATAATTATATTTGTGTTTCTAAATGTACAATGAGCATAAGTAAAAAAATTTCAATGATAAAGGTTAATTCTAGAGATTAAGGTATTTGGTATGAAAAAATAAGATTATGGTATTTCTATTTAAAGTAAAGGAATCTGTATTTTTTAAGTATTGAGAATCGTAGAGTTTAATATATAAAAAAAATTGAAACTTTATAAAACAATCTTCAAAGCTAATATGAATTTACAAAGTAAAGGAATGTGAAAAGTTTATAACTTTAACAAGAGGATAGTGAAATTCAAAATTATTAAAGGCTATCCAGTTATAACAATCCTCACATAAAGAAAAAAGAAAAGAAAAGAAAAGAAAAATATGTGAGGAGAAGCTTGAGGAGATGTGTAATCAGAAATTGGCTTCACTTGAATCAACTTAAGGAAGAAGGCTTAACTGCATTCTCTAAACTTATATTAAAGTATTAGCATATTTACTAGTATATTTTTCATGAAGTTCTTTTTCATATGGATCCTCTAAATGAATTTAATATGACAATTTGCAAGTTTTCTTGAAAACAATAGAAAATCAGAAATATTAGAGTTGACTACTAGATATTCTTATACCTTTAGTATTTGTTTGAGTTATTTTAATTTTTTCTTAAGTTATGCTATGATATTTAGTAGATCAAATAATGGAAATCTAACAGTTACTCTTTACCATAAGTCATATTTTTATATAGTAAAGGAGTCACATGAGGACAAGTAACATTTAAGTTTGGGGGATTTTATGCACCAAAAATATATGCATATTTAGACCTATATTTTATAGTCATTTTTTATGATATTATGATCTAAAAGAAGACATTTTTCATGTTTTATTGCAGGTTGATGATTTTTAGCACTTAGGGTAAAAAGGAAGCAAAAGGAATGGAATTTAGAGTCAAAATAGCATTTTGGAGAGAAATACTCAGCGCTGACGACGCCAGCATGGACGCCGACGGTGCCATTTGATAGAGAGCACAAAATAAAATCAGGCCACGGGTACTGACGGCTCCATCGTGGGAACCGACAGTGCTAAAGTCGGTGCAAGGTGAAAATCTAGAAGAATTAATGAATTTGGACGCTTTTTGAAGAGTTATTTCATACACCTCTTAGAAAATTGCCATTATGCTCTATTTAGAGTGGCAATTGATCAGAAAAAGGAGTCCTCCAGTGTGTCATTGAGTTTCCTTTAGTATTCTATTGTGTGTATTGTGTAGTGTGGTGAGTCTAAGTGTCATTTCTCCTAAGAGTTGTTGGAGAGGGAGAGAAGTGAGAGATTTCTTCTTCCTTGCATCTTCAAAGAGAGAATCAAGAGTCTTGTGAAGAGAGAAAGAGTCCAAGAGGAGCAACAAAAGATTTTCTTTGAGGAAGAGTTCAAGATAAGTGGTGTTTGTTTATTATTGTTGATAAACTTAATTTTATTTATGAAATTCATATTTTGTCATATCCTTCTCATGAGGTCAGAGTACTTTTCTTTGTCTTTCTCCCTATTCTGGGATATGGTGAAATGAAGAGATAATTTGGATGTGCCAATTTTAAAATATAAAATAAATTGTGATGATTTGTTCACTCCGTTTTTAATTTTCTTTTTGATTTGGCCAATTGAAATGTTAGCATCTATTGTAAAACTTACTATCTTAGAAATGGAGTATGAGTTTCACAACAAAGTGAGAATCACATTCAATTCTATAAAAGAGTGTTTTGTTTATGGAATTGGGTGCAAATAAATTGGGAAATATATATATTAATGGGTGAAGAATTGGAGATTCTAGGGTGACAAACTAAAATCCACAATTTGCTCTTTGTGTTTAAGAACTAAAGCGAGAGTTAGCCTTTAGGGGAAGCAAAGTGGGAGCTCTGGAGTGAGAGCCAGTAGCATCCCAGCCTAACCACAGATTTAAAGACTAAACCTAAGATTAGCTAACGATTCTCTATGACACTTGATTGAGGGTAGAGAATTAAAATTTCTCCTATTTGGCTCAAGACAAATTAAAATCATGTATCTCTCTCATTTAACCAAAAACTCTTTATAGTGGGAAAGATGCTTTCTCATATTTAATAACTTCATCACAAAAATATAGTTTGGTAGTTACTGCTTAGCTTTGCTTTACAGTTTCACTTGTAGTTGGTAATTTAATTCTGTTAGCATCTTAAACATTTGAAATTTAGTGTAGTAGATTTTCTTTGTCATTGTGAATTTCCTTATTTAAATTTCCACTACGAATTTATACCTTCCTCGTGGGATCAATATTTGGGGCTTAATGAGAAAGTCCTGTATTACTTGATAACGATACGTAAACTTGTGTAGAATCCTAACATAAATTACTTCAATTTATTATTCATAAATGACGAATCAAGTTTATGGCAATATTTGCAAAGTGGAGTCAACTTTATTAATTTTACACATCAATAATTTCAGGATCAACGATCTACTATCATTTCTTCACAATGAGCTGGTAGAGGTTCTTTTAGCTCATACTCCCGAGATCGAGGCTGGGGACGTGGACGAGGAAGAACCAACATGATTGTAGAACGGACTAGGCCGACCATCAAGATTGACATGGAAGAAAGTTTTGATGAAGAAAGGTCCAAGGAAAAAATGATGATGATAAAATGGAAGAAACTTCGGTATGAAATTTCTTTGGAAGAAGTGGAGAAGAGTGAATATGAGTCGATTTATGATCGGATCAACCACTATGTGAGTATCATGACCCTTACCCCAATCTACCCTCAAAATGATGAGAGTTTATAGGTTAAGGAAGTCTGTAGTGTTGGTTTGAAACTGATCAAGTTTTAAAATGCTTCCCCTTCTACTAGTTATGAAAATCATGTAAATTTTGAAAAGGATTATAATGAATTATTGGAATTACCTTTTAGTTTCTTTTCTCCCTGTGTACAAAAGTTAATTCAACAGGGATATGTGCCAAATCAAAGGCCAAAGGATAAACTACAACTTTTTAAGAAATTGTGGAATGTTAAAAGTTGAACTCCTAACTAGAAAGAAGGTCTTAGATTTGGTACTGTAGGACTAGTTGATGACTCAGAATTTTGCATGGTTATTACTAGAGGATTGGAAGAGGATTTCCTTGATGTAGAGGATGACTCTCAAGATTGGTTAATAGATGATGCCCCATCAGAATTTGAAGAAGAAATTAAGTCAATAGTGGATGAATTGAAAGAAATTAAGCTTGAGACTGAGGAGCAGCCCCGACCTACCTTTATAAGTTTTCTACTCAACGTGGAAGAATCCACAAAATAAATAAAGTTATTGTCATAATTTAAAGATTGCTTTGCTTGGAGCTATGATGAAATGTCAGGGTTGTTAGCAGAAGTTCCAATTCATAAGCTTAGGATAGAGAAAGATATGACCCCAATAAAACAAGCTCCCAAAAGAATGCGCCTCGAGATAAAGCAACTAGTCATTGCTGAGGTAAAGAAGTTAATAGACAATAACTTTGTAAGATAAGAGCAATACCCCACATGGTTAGCCAACATTGTACCAGTTAAGAAGAAAAATAGATAAATCCATGTTTGTGTCGACTCCAAGAATTTTAGCAAAGCATGTCCAAAAGATAAATTTCCACTACCGATACCAGAATTAATGGTGGACATCGCATCGACACATTAGATTTTCTCTTTCATGGATGGATCTTCAGGTTATAGCCAAATCAAGATGGCTCTAGAGGATTCAACACTTACAACTTTCAGAACACTGATTGGGATCTTTTGCTACACAGTGATGTCATTCATGTTAAAGAATGTCGGATCAAGTTATCAATGAGCTACGATGAAGAACTTTGATGAACTCATTGACAACTAAGTGGAATTCTACGTGAATGAATTGGTCATCAAAAGCAAACAGAAAATAGACCATTTATATGATTTGAGGATCGTGTTCGAACGATTACGATAATATAGTCTAAAGATGAATCCTTTAAAGGATTTAATCTAAAGAAAATAGACCATTTATACGATTTAAAGTGTCACCTACGTGAAATTTCTAGGATTCCTTGTTCGTCATTGAGGAATTGAGATTGACACAGTTAAGATTAAAGTTATCTTAAAAATGCCTCCTCCCAAAACCTTGAAATAATTACATTCCTTCCAAGAAAAGTTGGCATACCTGAGAAGCTTTATTTTTAATCTCTCAGGTAGGTGTCAGCCCTTCTCGACATTAATTAAAAAGGAAGTCAAATTCATTTGAGAAAAAAATGTCAGCGGGTCTTTGAGGACATCAAACAATACTTAATGACACCTCCTGTTTTGGCAGCCACTACCCCAGGAAAACCGTTGATACCTTATACTGTCAATGACGAGGGTAAGGAAAACACACTATACTACCTGAGTCGCCATCTAATACCGACAGAGGTAACGTATCCGCCTATTAAGAAATATTATCTAGCTTTAATTTTCGGCACCCAAAAGCTTAGGTATTACATGCTTTCTCATGAAATTAGCCTCATCTCAAAAGTTAATTCATTGCAATATTTGATGACCTGACCAACACTCTCCAGATGTTTAGCAAGATGGTTAATAATTTTATTGCAATTTAATATAACTTTTGTTCCCCTCCGTGCTATCAAGGGAAAAGTTTTAGCAGATTTTCTCGCAGTGCACCCACTTCCAGCTGAGCCCCCACGCAACAATGAATTACCAGATGAACAAATACTACAAATAGAACCGTCCAGTGCCAGATGTTGGAAAATGTAATTTGATGGAGCTTCATTAGCCAGAGAAGACAAAGGATCAGAGATAGTTATACCAGGAAAAGCAGGAATCGAGCTAATTTTCATCAAGCCAGATCAGGGTTTGTTGGGATTCTTCTATCACCTGACAGATCCGTGTACAAACAACGAAGAAGAATATCAAGCATTAATTACTGGGTTGGAGTTAGCAATCTTAAGGGATATAACAGACATTGTTGTCTATGCTGACTCACAACTCGTCATCCAACAAGTTATCAGACAATATAAGATTTTGAAACCAAGGCTAGCAGAATACCACTGGCATATAATGAAGTTGTTAGAGTAGATCCTTATTGTAACTTTAGATCAGATTCCTCGAGGAGATAATGCCCATGTCGATGCTCTAGTGAAACTTGCCAAGGAACTGGCTTGTCTACCTGAAGATTCCATTGACATTACAGTACAAGGATGACAAGTTTTCTCTCGGATCGACCTCGATAATTTACACAAACTTGAAAAAGAAGAATGAATGATGATTGCAGTTGCTGACAACAATGAAGACTGGCCCAAGCCATTGATAAAATATTTGTAAACTTGAAAGCTGTCAGAGGACAAGTCTGAGACATATCACATCATAAGAAGAGCCTTATAATATGCTCCAGTGGGTGATATCCCCTACAAAAGATCTTTTGATCAAATGTAGATGTGATGTCTAAGTAGAGCAGAAGCACAAAATGCTGTCAAAGAAGTACATGTTGGATAGTGGGGCGCTCACCAGTAAGGGTTGAAGATGAAAAGACTCGGATATTATTGGTTAGCAATGATATTTGATTATATGGATACAATTAGAAGGTGTCACCTTTGCCAAGTGCATGGGGTGGTCTTACACCAACCTGCAAATGTGCTTTACCCAACAGTTGCCTTGTGGTCATTCGAGTGTTGTGGCACAGACATAATAGGTTTGATAGACCCTCCATCATCTAAGGGACATGGAATTATTCTTACCACTATGGATTACTTCTCAAAGTGGGTAGAAGCAAATTTGTTAGGAGAGGTTACAACACAACCTATTCAGCAATTTTTTAAGAGTCAGATTGTCTACCGTTTTGGTGCACCGCACAGAGTGATTTCTGACAATGAGAGAGCCTTCAAGAGCACAAAGATCAACAATTTCGTCTAACGACAAGGGATAGATTGGAGATACTCTATAATTTACTATCCCAAAGCAAATGGCCTAGTTGATTCCTTCAATAAAATGTTTGTGCAAATCTTAAAAAAGACATTGGATGAAAGCAAAAGAGATTTGCATAATAAACTATTAGAAGCTTTCTAGGTCAACCGAACAACGTTCAGAACTCCAACTTAATGTACACCCTATGCACTTGTGTACAGGACCAAGGTTGTACTGGCACTAGAAGTCCACACACGGTCTCTCAGTGTCACCGTCACCAATCAAATCACAACATAAGAAATTGCAAAACTCAGACTTGAAGATTTGGAAAGTCTCAAGTAAAAATGACTAGAAGCACAACAACATTTGGAGCTTTACCAATCATGGAGGAGAAATTTGTTCATGAAATTAAGTGCAAATAAATAGAGAAATATTTTTGTTGGGCATAGAATTGGATAATCTTTAGGATGACAGACTAAAATCCCTAATTTGGTCATAGTGTTTAAAAAATAAAGCGAGAGTTAGCCTTCAGGGGAAGGGAAGTGGGAGCTCTGGAGTGGGAGCCTGTATCCTCCTAGCCTAGCCTCGGATTTAGGGACTAAACCTAGGATTAGCCAATGATTTTCTCTGCACTGTATCAGGGTAGAGAATTATAATTGCTCCTATTTGACACGATACATTTATCTCATCTCATTTCACCAGAACCTTATTGTAATGGGAAGGATGCATTTTCACATAAGAAATCTTCATTACATAAACATAGTTAGTAGATTAGTATTTACTTTTTAAACTTTACATTTCTATTTTGCTAACAGTTAAGTTCTTTAGTTTTGATAACATCTCAACATTCAAAATTAATGACAGTGATTTCATTTGATTTTTTGTAAATTTCCTAGTAAAACTTGTAATTGCCAATTAACACCTTCCCTGTAGGATCGATCTTTGGGGCTTAAATAGAAATTCCTTTATTACTTGATAATGATATGTATACTTACATATAATCCCATTATTAATTGCCTATAATTATATATATATTACACAACTTACTTTTTATATAAGGATCAAGTTTTTTTGGTGTTGTAGTGGTGTCAACATCATAAATCCTTACTTATAAAAAATCAGGATCAAGTTTTTGGCGTCATTGTGTTGGGAAGGTAATGGTTAAATTTAGGTAAATTAAATGTTTTTATAAATTAGGAAAGTTAGAGATAATATGTACTATATATATATATATATATATATATATATATATATATATATATATATATATATTAAAAAAATCAAAAGTCCAAAAAGAATTTCACTTTGCTTACTTTATTTATTTTGGTGAAATATTGGATCTGAAGGCTTAGTTCCTTACGATTCAAAGTTAGAACGTACTATTAAAAAAATTTGGAAACAACAATGAGAAATTAAAAATTTAAATGAAATGGCAAATAACTTATAAAATCCAATAAATGAGAATCAACAAAGACATTTAAAGTGAATCTGATAGCAAATGAACTTCACTTTACTATTCAAAATCATGATGTTGTTGCTAATTCATTTGAGCTTAAACCTGTTATTATCCAAATGGTACAAAATAATCAGTTTGGAGGATCACCTACTGAAGATCCTAACTTACTTCTTGCTAGTTTTCTTGTGATTTGTGCTACATTTAAATATGATGGAGTGTCTAATGATGTTGTTAGGCTTCAAATTTTTCCTTTTTCATTAAGGGATAAAGCCAAAGCTAAGTTAAATTCATTAGCACCTGGATCTATTAGAACTAGAGGAGAACTATCACAAAAATTCTTGGCTAAATATTTTTCACCCTCTAAAACCGCTAAGCTTAGAAATGATATTACATCTTTTTGTCAGTTTGAAGGGGAATCGATATATAAAGCCTAGGAAAGATTTAAAGAACTTGATAGAAAGTGTCCACACCATGCTTTGCCAGATGGGTTAATAATTCAAATCTTTTACAATGGATTAGTACGATCACTAAGATCTATTATAGATGCTACTATGGGTGGATCATTAATTTCAAAACCTTTTGATGAAGCATATTCTTTAATTTAAGAAATGGCTGCTAATAATTTTCAATGGCCCTCTAAAAGGGTAAATCCTAAGAGAGAAGCTAGTATTCATGATTTTGATGCAATGTCCATTTTGGCATCTCAAATTGCTGCTATTTCCAAAAATATTGATCAAATAGGAGTGAACTATTTTCAAATACCCCTAGTATGAGAGGAAAATTCACTAGGATAGATTATTGATACTCGACCATCTTATGAAACTTTAAACGATTTAAACAATCAAAATAACAATCCCTATTCTAACTATTTTAACCCTGGATGGAAAAATCACCCAAATTTTAGTTGGAATAATTATAACAATTTGGTGAATCTATTCGAAAATCTGAATAATCAAGGAAATCCCAATTTTTGACCTCATTATCCTCCAGGATTTAACTCAAATCCTAACCCACAAGTTAAGGAAAAGAAGTTGACAATGGAAGAAGTGATGTTGAATATGGGAAATTAAATACAGAATCGAGGGGCTGCTATTAGAAATATTGAAAATCACATATTGCTACTGCACTTAGTAACAGACCTTCTGAAATTCTTCTGAGTATTGTGGAAGTTAATCCAAAAGATCAAAATAAAGAGCAAATTAAAGTTATTCAATTACAAAGTGGAAAAGAAGTTGAAGCAAGGATCTAAAGAGAAACTAAAGTTGATGAAGAGAAAGAAGAAATGGAAAATGATCAACATGAAAATGAACAAATATAGGTTCCTTTAGAAAAACCATTACATCCGTTTCCTCAAAGACTGAAGCAGAAAAATAAAGATAAAAAATTTACAAAATTTTTTGGAAATCCTTAAGAAATTAACGATAAATATTTCTTTTGTTGAGGATTTGGAACAAATGCCAAGTTATGTGAAATTTATGAAGGATGTACTAAATAAGAAAAGGAAGTTTAAATCAGGAGACTGTTGCACTCAGTGAAGAGTGTAGTGCTATTATTTAGAAAAAGCTTACTAAAAAATTAAAAGATCCTGGTAGTTTTACTATACCTTGTGTAATTGGTGAAAATTTTTAAGGAAAAGCTTTATGTGATTTAGGAGCTAGTATCAATCTTATGCCCTTATCGATCTTTAAACATTTAGATTTGAGAGAAATTTCCCCTACAACTGTAACTCTTTAGTTAGCTGATAGATCAATAACTTATCTAAAATGAGTTAAAAGCGATGTACTAGTAAAAGTGGATAAATTTATTTTCCCTGTAGACTTTATATTTTTGGATATGGAGGAAGATAAAGAGATTCCTATTACTTTAGGGAGACCATTTCTTGAAACATGAAGAGCTGCAATAGATGTGCAAAAAGGAGAATTAATAATGAGAGTTAATGATCAAGAAGTAAAATTTAATATAGCAAAAGCTATGAAATATCCTGCATACAAAAAGATAATGAATGTTTTAGAATGGAAGTAGTTGAGTATCTGAGTAATGAACAGTTTAAGAATGAGTGTGAAGATAAGTTAAAGCAAGAAGAAATTTTTTAAAATGAAGATGAAATAAAAGGAGAAGATTTGGATTATATTCACGGTAAATTTGAAATTTTAGACTTATTGGAAAATGATAGTAAAAATCTTATTCCTTCAAGTATTAAACCTAAACTTGAATTAAAGATATTACCTGCCCTTTTAAAGTATGTATTTTTAGGAGATTCACCTACATTGTCTGTTATTATATCTTCTGAGTTAACTGAAATTCAAGAAGAAAAGTTGATATAAATGTTGAACAAGTATAAAATGGCCTTTAGATGGACTTTAGCAGATATTAAAGGAATTAGTCTTATAATTTGTATGCACAGAATCTTATTAGATGACATTATGAACCTAAAGCTGATCCTCAGAGAAGATTAAACCCAATATGAAAGAAGTTGTTAAAAAAAATTTAAAATGTTTAGATGCTGGAATTATATATCCTATTTCAGATAGTGCTTTAGTAAGCCCAATTCACTGTGCTCCGAAGAAAGGAGTGACTGCTAAAGAAAATGAGAAAAATGAATTAATACCAATAAGACAAGTTAGTGGTTGGCGAATTTGTATTGACTATAGTAAATTAAATATGGCCATCATAAAAGATCACTTTCCTTTACCCTTTCGAAACCAAATGTTGGATAGATTGGCTAGGAATAAATATTACTGCTCTTTAGATGGATATACCAGTTATCATCAAATTCCAATTGCTTGTCGTCAGCCCAACACACAATTTATTTACTTGGGTTGACATAACATTAAAACTTCTTTAAATTGAGGTATGTGCCCTTCATAATAATGTTTCAGATGATGCCCATTAACTTTAAATACCTTTCCAGTGTTTGAATCCTTAATAACAACAGTTCCATAATGATAGAGTTTAATCACTTTAAATGGTCCTAACCATCTGGATTTCAGTTTTCCTGGAAAAAATATCAATCTTGTATTATATAATAGAACTTCTTGTCCAGGTTCAAATTTCTTCTGAATAATATTCCGATCATGCCATATTTTCATTTTTTCTTTATAGATTCTTACATTATCATATGCTTCATTTCTTATTTCCTCAAGTTCATTGAGTTGCAATAATCATATGCTTGGTTGACGATGTTAAACCAAGCGCTTTGTGGGAGGCAACCCATACATATATGTCTATGTAATACTATATTACTATTTGGTTTGATAAGTGTCTTATATATTAGTAGATAATAATCCTACATAATTTCATTTATTATAAATTAAGTCAAATATTGCTATTGGAGAAAAATTTGGAATTAAATTGAATGAAAAATGAAAGTCGCAAAATTTTGGCCATTGGTGCCGACGACGACATAATGGGCACCGAAGACGCCCAAGAAAGCGGATCTGAGCGTCGGCAGTGCCAATCGGGAGCGCCAACAGTGCTAAGAGTGATTTGACAGTTCAGACAACTTTTGGCAGACTTTGGCGGGATTTTACACCATAATAACTGTCAGGAGGTATTTTTAATGTTCTAAAAACCTCTTAGGACGCCTAGAAACTTCCTATTTTTTTATTCCATGGCTTCCAATTCTAGAAATACTTCAAGGTATGGAGTTTTAAATAGAAGAAAGTTTATTAGTTTTGATACACAGAGGTTATACGATAAAGTTATTACAAAGAAGAGAATGATCAAGGAAAGAGGATCAGTTAATCATGGATTGATCAACCTAAGTGCTTCGGTTGATAAGATAATTTTGCAAAGGCAATGGGAAGTTTTGTGTTACACTACCGTTGCGGTTGTTATGCCTGTAGTGAAGGAGTTTTATACAAATATGGAATTACCGAATGAGTTGACTTCATACGAGGTAAGGCTGTACCATTTAGTCCTGCGAGAATTAATTAATTGTATATGAAAGAAAATGTTCCAATCTATCATTATACAAATTTCATTCCTATGCAAAATTTGATGCAAAATGTTTAGAATTTTCTGAATGATGAAAGTGATATGTGGGAAGTACGAGATGAAGGATATGTTAGTTTTCTTGTTTCATCACTTATCCAATTTCGAAGGAATGGCATTTCCTTATTTGTGCAAAATTACTCCCTACTATGAAGATTAGTAGAGTCACCAAGGAAAGTACTATTTTGAACTACTGTATTCAAATGGAAAAACCTACTGATATAGGATCAATCATATTTAAGTCTGTTATGGGTATCATTATGAATGGGCCAATTTATGGACTTGGGCATCCTACTACAATTTTCCTTATTTGCAGTCAATCCCAAGTACCATATGAAAGTTGGGAAAAAATATAACTACCATGGGAGCCCATGATCCCTATTGATGATCAGTATGCTGGTAATGGAAATGAAGTACTACATGCTATTATGGATCATTCTTCACATGCTTCAACTCCATTAATACCACCAACAGTAGGAAGTTTGCTTACTTTGGAGAAGAAATTGAAGAAAATTGAAGAAAATTGAAAGGGAACTTCAGAGTATTATGAATGCAGTGGGAGATCATAAGTACCTTTTTTATCACCTTGATTGGAGAATGAAAGAAACTTTTGATCATACTGGAACTTTTGAAGCAGGATTAGTTCGGATGTTTAAGGAAAATGGGTGGATCGAAGAAAATTTGACAGATCAATTGTCGTACCAATCCTTCTACAACTTATATGTTCACTACTAATCCATGGGAGATATTAAAGGAGGTGAAAGCACTAAAGATGAAGTGAAATGACTGGAGAATTTGGATTCTCTACTTGCTTGAGAATATTTATGTATTTGATGTAATTGTGTGGATTTGATTTGATTTGGTTTGCTTTTGATTTAGAATTCTGAACTTTGATTATGTGTATAGTTTTTTGTCAGCGTTTAGTGTTGGGGTTTGCTTTCAACACTGATTTATAATTAGTTTGCTTAACAGGTGTGAATGTGTGATTTATGAAATGTGTTTGTAAAAAGTGTATATATATATATATATATATATATATATATATATATATATAAGTTAGTTATGAAAATGATTGTTTATGAATGTTTATTTGTGAATTATTGTTAGATAAAAATTTGTGTTTAAAAATACTAAAAAAAACTGGAGTAAATTAAAAGGAAATTGAAAAATTGAAAAAATCAAAATAGTGAATTTCGGCCCTTCAGCGCCGACGGTGCCTTCGACCTCAGAGCAGTAATTACTTCTTTAATTCACGATTTTCACCACAAATCCTCCATTTTTACCCCTAAAATGACTTTCAACTTTCGATTTTCACACTTAGGGCTTGATTTTGGGTGGATTTGAGGCGATTTAGAGGCAAAGGAAATTTAGATTTCATTTTCTCTAGGTAAGAGCTACACTTAAAAGTAAATTTTTTTTATTTTCAACAAAGATTTTTCTCACATTGCCTAGATCCGAAAGTTTTGTTTTTTTTAGAGATTTTGAGAAAATGCTTTGGTGAAAAACTTTTACTTAGTAGATTTAAGTTTAAAGTGCTTTACATTTTGATTTTCAAAATTTTGGAATTTATTTAGATTTTTATCAAATTTTTCTAGATTTGTTATGGCACCTAGTCGAGCAAAAGAAAAATAAAATATGACTAGAAAAATTTTGTTAGCTTCAAAGCTAGTAGTGCTCGATTTCATAGTCTTCAAGAAAATAAGAAAGTGATTCTGGATTGAGGTTTCAAAAATCCGGGAGGAGAAGTTGAACGATTGATTATCGTCCGGCAGTGGGAAAACTTCTGTTATTTTACTGCCAATGCGATAGTTGGGATAGTTATGAAATTTTATGCCAACTTTCCGGAAGCTTCTGATGATTTTGTTTTTATTCGAGGAAAAATGGTTGAGTTTACTCCAAGAAAAATAAATGAGTTTTATCAATTAGAAGATGTTTATAGATGCTAGTATCATTCATTCACTGCCACAAATGAGTCCTTAGATGAGGTTATTTCTTTTCTGATTTTTAAGAAAGAGGCTTGGAAAGTAAAGAATGGAGTTAAAGTCAACTTTCCCCTTTCTATGTTAAATGTAGTATCTAAGGCCTGACATTATTTTATTTTTGGGTGGATGATTCTAACAAACCATCATAGTGAAGTGACCAAGGATAGAGTCATCCTGAACTACTGTATTCAGTAAGTGATGGATATAAATGTAGGCTCTATCATTTATATGAACACTCGATCTATTTCTCTAGAGAGACCACTGGTGGATTGGCACACCCTGCTCTCTTTTATACACTTTGTGAGCATGTAGGAGTTAATTGCAGACTTGATGAGGAGAAGATTGATCCTCAAAGATTGATTGGGCCTGCAAACATTAAGACTTATGAGTCCCATGTTGATTGGAGATTTAGAAGTAAGGTCAGGGATATTCCTTCTACTTCTAGGACCCCTACTTTTAGTGAGCCTACTTCAAGTGACCCCACTAACAGGGAGATATTGGACAAGATGATGATTCAATGGGGAGATATTTTGAGGATGGATCATAGGATGCAAAACATGGAGGCCAAATATGCTCATACAGATGATCTGATTTGCCAGAATTTTGAATATGATGCTACTTATGATGATGCTTTAGTGAAATACCTGAGGGGTGATCATATACTCCATATCAGCAGTAGAAGTTGGATGTTAATGATGAAGAAGATGATGACTGGTGATCTTTTTGTTTGTTTATCTATTGTGTGGTACTTTGTGATTGTATTGTTTGTTTTGTGATATTGTTGAGACTCTATTGTTATGTTGTAATGTGAAACTATAAGATGTAAAACTGTTTTTATTTTTAGAATTTAGTTTAGTTCTGTTTTTAGTTTTAGTACTTTGTTATATGTATTGTAATTAACTCTTTCTATGTGCAATTTAATGTTTTAAGCCTTTTAGTTTTTCATATTAGAACCTACAGTATTTGAGAATTTATTTGTAAAAATCAGAATCTTCAACATGTATGAATTTTCTTTATGTATTCAATGTTTTCTTTCACCCTTTTATTTTTAAAGTTCTTCATGTAAATCTTTTAAAAAAAAATTGTTTTGGGGGGGGGAGAAAAATTATTTTATAAAGAAAAAGAGAGAACATAATTTTATTTGTCCTCACTTAACTATATTCTTAAAAATTTTAAATTTGACTTTTGGTATTAGGGGTTAACTTTGGATAACTACATTTATGTTTCTAAATATATAGTAAATTGAAGTAAAAAAAATTTCAATAATAAAGGTTAATTCTAGAGACTAAGATATTTGGTAAAAGAGAATAAGACTATAGTTTTCTATTTTTAGTAAGGGAATTTGTATTTTTGAAGTATTAAAAATCTTAAAAGATTCATGTAAAAAGAAAAGAACTAAACTTTATGTAATTTTTAAGTTAATATAAATTTGTTAAGTGAAGAAATGTAAAAAGTTTCTAACTTTAAGAAGAGGATAGTGAAGTTTAAAATCATTAAAGGTTATCCAGATATAGTAATCCTCACATACATAAAAAAAAGAAGAAGAAAGAAAAGAAAAAAGGGATTAACAACGATCCTGAAAAGTAAAAAAAAAAGAGATATGAGGAGAAACTTGAGGAGATACATAATTGAAAATTGGCTTCACTTGAATCAACTTAAGGAAAGAGACTTGGACACATTTTCTAAACTTTTTATTTGAGTATTAGCTTAATGATTAGTAAAGTTTTATTAACTTCTTTTCCATATGAATTTTTTAAGTGACTTTAATATGACAAATTGCAATTTTTTTTGAAAGAAATAGAGGATCAGAAATCTTAGACTTAATTACTGAATATCCTAGCACCTTTAGTATTAACTCGAGTTGTTTTGAATTTTTCCTAAGTTATAATATTATGTTTAGACAACTTGAATATGAAAGTCTAAAATTTAAATTCTTCACCATAAGTCATATTTTTATGTAGTAGAGGAGTAACTTGAGGACAAGTAACATGTAAGTTTGGGAGATTTTGATACACCAAAAATATATGCATTTTTAGACCCATATTTTATACTTATTTTTCGTGATATTACACCTTAATGGAAGGTATTTTGATGTTTTCTTGCAGGTTATTGATTTTTAGGACTTAAAGCAAAAAGGATGGAATTTGGAGTCAAAATGACATTTTTGAAGAAGTACTCAACGCCGACCGCGCCAAGGGCAGCGCCGACGATGCAGAACAACGGAACAGCTAAAATTTTTACTTAGTGCCGATGGCGCCAGAACTAGCACCGACAACACCAAAGGTTGTTTAGCCCCCATTTCTAGAAGGTTTGATGTATTTGGACGATTTTTTAAGGGATTTTGGAGGCACCTCTTGGAGAACCAATGTTGACCTCATTTTTGGTTGAGGTTTAGTTTTTCCCTTTTAGTAGCCTAAGGTCTAGCCAATGGATTTTCCTATTGACTATTCTTAGAAAACTAGATGTGAAACTCTCACCAGTAGAAATTCTAAACTCTTCTTTACTCAACCTAAAGTTCCACATGTTAGTCTCAACCTCTAGCATTTAGTAGGTAGGATCACTATGGGGGAAACTCAAGATGAGTCACCCTTAGGACTGTTGGACCCTAAGGTTCACCCTGGGTGTTGGTCTGGAGCTAAGGCATTTACTACACTCAATACACTCTCTACACTCATCTACACCCACAATCACTCACAACCCTGAACTCGATTTTCTAGCCTAGATCCCTTGATCTTTCGGGATACTCATGTAGATGGTCCTCTAAACCTACTAGCCCTAGGGCTATGGTTTGACTAAGAACACTATGTAGAGGACCCAAAATGGGGTTCTCATTGGTCCATGGCTTGTTGGTGATGATTGGTACCTCAACTCTACTAAAATACTCATCTTTGTCTTTTACCCTAAAACACCCCCAAATTACCAAAATACTCCTCTTGGACCCAAAATTCCAAAAATTCCCAGAAAATCCCAATAAATCCCAAATATTCCTAATTTCATTTCTCTTGACTATCACATGACTCAATTTGGCCAATTTGACCATCTTTAACCCCCCCAAATTTGCCTTTAAGGGCCCAAATTCCCCAAAATCTAATTCAAATGTCCATCAATTTAATCTCAATTGACCCCAATTCCAATATTAAACTCAAATTCACTTTAGATATGACCAAACTAAACCAAATCCAAGCTTAATTGGTCCATGATTTGAGCCCAATTTTGATTTGGGTCAAAACCCCAATTTTAACCATATGACCTAATCTCACCAAATTGAACCCATAGCCTAGTCAATTGGCCTCAATTAATGTTAAAAAATTTTTATAACATTCCTACACATCAAAATCAACCATCAATTGGCCTTGGTGAAGCCTCAAATCCATTTGTTTTTGGCATAAATCCAAAATTCCAAAATTTTGCCCTAAATTGGCTAAGTCCCCAAATGTCACCCAATTGATTGCCTTAACTTCCAAATTGGCATCCAATTCATGTTTAAGACTCTTCATGAGGTCCCTAGTGACCATTTACAATAATCAATTTGGACTTAGCCCAAGGCTAACCCAAGCTAGACCCAAGCCTAGCCCAACATGACCAAATTGATTAAAGTTTAAAATTACCTCAAATTGACCCTCCAATTGGACTCAAAACCACTTCCATCCTTCACCATAGTTGTTCCTTATGATCATCTACACCAAATTCAATAGTTATTTGGGCCAATTGACATGGCTAACCTAGCCCAAACCTAAGTTTTGGTCATTTGCACTCACTTTGACCCATGCACTAAATGTGACCTAACCACCCTAAAGCCACCAAATTAACTCCACCACGGTCATTAGTTGGACTTAGTGACCAGTACAAATACTATGAAACCACGTAAATCAAGCCATGGACTAAAGGGCCCCCAAATTAAGGGATCTTATTTCAAAAAATGAACATGCTTAAGATATCTTTGCCAAATCAAAGCACATTTGCATTAAGTTGTTGTGATGGATTCCTCTGGGTTCCCTGAGCTTCTAGCCACCTCTCCCTGGCCGACCAGCCATCCTAGTGGCCAAAAAAGACCAAAACCGAGAGCCACTCCCATGGTACCTCACCCAAATCAAACCTAGAAGCTAGCTCATCCAAATCAAATTGAAGAGCTCCTCTGCTCTCCACCTAAGCACCACAATGCACCCAAACTTAAGCCTTGAGAGCCACCCCATGACCATTTTCATAAAAACTCACCTCCCACGGCCATGGGAGGTGTGCTGAAATTTTCTTAGAGAGGCCTCTCCAAACTTCACACAGAGCTTCCCTAAGATCCCCTCAGTGCATTCTAACCATTTTCCCTCACCAATTCCCACTGCCAGATATCAATTTTGAGCTTGAAACCTTGCTGGAAACCAGGACAGAACCCAATACACCTCCACACTCCACCAAACTTTAATTACTTGTGCCCACACCTTCACAACAGCAAGAGAAGATAAAGCCCCATCAAATTACCCTCTGAAATAGCCTTTACCATAGCTCTAGACCAACACGTGAAATTGAGCTTGGTCGAATTCATACATATGCCTTACACCAAGACCAAGACTCAATCCCTAGCCACCTTGGACCCCAACGAACGTGCTGAGCACCTCTGATTGAAGCCTCCCTTCTCAAAGCAAAGGTATAAAACTTCTCCTCCTTCCGAGCTCATTTTGATTCCCCATTTACTTAGGCTTGATTTTATGGTACATTAACATATGGATGTGTTCGACTCACTTAGATGAGACCATAGGATCAAACCCAAAGTGATTTGGTTGAGTCTAGGATGAGATCTTAGGGTTTTAGTGTGGACGGGCACGGGATCATTCTATCGGGGATGATGACGGGGAGCTGTTTGATCAAGCGTGTATCAAATGGACGGGGGAGATCGAGTCAAATAGCACTTTGGAACATAAATAGCAGGCCGAGTCAGCAAGCTACGTAGACGGCGGCGTCCAACCAGAACGCGCCACGCATGCCTTCGGAGCCGTTGTAGGTTGAGGTGGCACGCGCAGATTAAATAGATAAATAGGGTTTTTTTCTTATTTATTTAAATACCCTTAACTTAGAAAATCCATAACTTTGTGTAGAAAAATCACAAAAATAAAATAAAAATACCCTCTTGCTCATTGAATACAGGAGAACAATGTGGAATAAATTTCATGACCATTTTATGCATATTTTATTTTTTATTAATTAAACACTATTTTGAATCATTTGATTCTCCATGCATATTAATATATCACTTTGGCTTGAAACTTTGACATGTTGCAACCTCTGTCAGAGGAAACATTCTCTGATTTTTCCAAAGTCAAAGGAGGTTCCTATACAGAGATCCATATTTTTTACGTTATTCCACATTATTTCTTTAAAATAATCATGGAAATTAGCATATTGATTAGAAAATCCTAAGAAAATTTTGGAAGGTCCACCATGACTGGAGAAACCTTTGGAAATAATTTCATGGGTCAAGTCATTTAAAATGCCGTTAAAATTTACAAACACTAAATCACTAAGATAATTAATTATGAAAAATTTAAACATTTAAATGACTTGATTTTATATCTCTACTGTGATTTATGATCCAGAGAACTCATCATAAAAATTTCAAAATATTTTGAGTTCATTTTACAACATAAGTTGATTTTTAAAGATAAATACCACTTTTGACACTTAAATGTTTTTTAAAAATAAAAATATAACTCAAAAAATTATAAAACTTAGTTTTTTGACTTCTCTATGATCAGGGGTATTTTCTAAAAATAAAATGATATTTAAAATAAAGAAATTGATTTTTAGCCTATTTTAAATATTCAAATAATTAAAAATTCATAAAAATCACAAAAATAATAAAACTCATGGAAATGTTCTAAATTGCTTCCTAATCACTTAGGAACAATTAAATTTTTTTTCCTAATTCTCTAAATAAAGATATTGAATTTCAAAGCTTAAGAATATTTTTTTAAAAGGCTAAAAATGAGTTTTCACTAATATAATTTCAATAAATCAAAGAAAAATCAAAAAAATATGAAATTTTCTCCTTTGGCTCCTCTAACATTAGGGAGATTTTTCAAAAATACAAAACCTAATTTTCACCATTTAAAATATTTTATTTTTATTAAATAGCCTAGAACATAAAATAATTCTAATAAATCACAAAGAATTCATAAAATCATGAAATTTTGTCTAAAGGCTTTTCTGGTCTAGGTCTACCTCCAGTAAAAATGTCAAGGGATTAGAATTTACCTTGGTCAAGTTAGGAATTTTCTTTGAAAAATCCTATTTTTGCATGAAAATAATTACATAAATTAAACTAAATTTTGGAAAATCACTTTTTCTCCTCTGATGTCTTAATTAACTCATGAATGAGGTAGGATAAAAATTTCAAAGTTATTTGAATTGAATTTGACAAATTATGAAGTGTTAGAGCCTTAGGGGCAAATGTGTAATTTTGGAAATTTAGCCTTAAATAACATTTAGGCTTAAGTCAAGGAGGGAAAATGGGTAACCTTTGATATTAATCAATTTATTTGATGCTTGAAACATAAGGGGTTAATTGGTAGAAACCAATCTCACTTTTTTAATTAACATTAATAAATTTCTAAATTATTAAAATTTGGAAGTTTATTAAAATTAAATAATTCTGGACTTAGGGGTATGACTTTTGAAGAAAATAATTAATCAATTTAATACCCCTATCTTGATATTCAAATAGAATCCAAACCATGAATCATGACCACTTAAAGCTTAACCCTTTTCAAAACTAATTAAGACACTCACCTAGGTCTTAAGGGCTTAATGGTGACTTAAGCTAAATCAAAAATTGATTAAACAAGGATTAGAGAAATAAACATAATTAAATCAAGCATCCTTGAAACACCACTAAGCCCAAAAAGGATTAAAAATTTGGCTAAGTGTTCAAATTACATTAACTTGCCTCTTTAAGGGTCTTCACCCACATAATTTTCAAATTAAATGATAAGTGTAATTACCATATTCTTAGGGATAATTGAGACACCAATGTTCACTGAGTAATAAGAGTTTTTACAGAATGGACCATTAATAAATATAATAAGTTTAAATGGACTTGAGGCTTTTCACCAGTTGGTGAGAGGGAGGCATGGACATGCTTCCCCCTCCTAACTTGTTGGATACCTCAGGGCCTATTAAACTTAATATTCTTCGCTCAATGAAATCATCCTTAATTACACTTTTAAGGACTCACCAAGATATGACATAGGGTTAAGAAAACTACCAAAACTTACTTTTTCTGCTCTTCATAAATGCCCTCACATGCATTTTTATGTTTCAGGTAGTGGAACGAGAAGACTCGCTAGGTACGCTTTTACAAGTTTATAGTATCGTCTTTCTTCTGTCTTTTCATTGCATGTTTCATGCTTGCATTTAGCAACATAAATTTGCATGTTAACCATAACCATAACCAAAACCAAAACTAAAATCAACCAAGATAAAATTCACCGCCACAAAATTCAAAATATAAAACAACTTAAAATTTAATCACAAACATCACATAAAACTACAACTTCAACTAAATTAAGACGTCTCTATCGGATGATCGAGAATCCCTCGGAGGAGGTAACCTACAGTTTCTAACGAGGCTTCCCATGGTTTAAATGAAATTATGGAACTCATTAAGTTGGGTTTAGTAAGTTCATTTGGACTAAGTGAATCTAATAGAAAATAGTGATGCCGGAACGAGGGAACCGTAGGATCCTAACCGGTGTCGCTCTAATCAACTTTAATATGCCCTCATAAAATTTAAAGAACTTCAACCACAAAGCCAACTGATTTGATATTATAACATGACACATTAGATAACTTAAACTTGTCGCAGCAAGGAGCTTGGAGCTAGCATGGTGGGCAGCACGGCTATCTTCAACAGCAAAACCTGTCTTCCCCAGCTAAGCCAATCTTCCTTCTTTAGACTTAAACAACAAAGCCATAGGACTTCGAGGTTGCTTGCTTATGCAACATAAATCCTCATCCTATCTTTAGGCCTTTGTATAGCCCTGCTATATAATATAAGCCCTAACTTGTCTTAGGATTCCAAGGTTGTCGTTTGTCACGACCTAAATACTCACATCTTCTAGGCTATTTTTGTGATCGTTTCACATGAATGTAAGCCCTAACTAATAAAATTGGCATGATGAAACACCTAAATATTTCTCCTCAAAATTGAAGCAAACATTTGGATAGCTTGGGAAGTCACCAGGGTTCTCCTCTGGATCCATGACATCCCCTAGTTCTTTCTCCTTTGGATTCTACAATAAAATGTTCCAAATTTGAACCAATCCCTTTTCACACCTCTACGTTCGATTTCGTTGAAGAGTCCTACCCTTTGAAATTCCTTGAAGATAATATTTCTCAATTTTTATCAAGAGTCTTCTTAGGTGGCTTTCGTCATTTAAGATGTAATTAACTATAGGGGCTTGCCCTTATTGGAAGCATGTCTGAACCCAGCTTAATATAACCCTATTTAATCCTTTATATTAAATAGGGAAACTTGTCGGCAAATACAAAGGTTTCGCAGACCAAACGGATGTCATACTTTCCTTAGTTTATTTGATCGAGCCTCATCCTCAAGTCTTGTGTTTATCCTTCGAGAGATACAAGATTTGAGGTACAGTGCTCTTTCATTTTTAAACTATGAAAAATATGGGGTCAGTTTTATTACATACTTCAACTTTCTTCTGAAGCGGGCGACGGGATTTCGATTCCGGTGATAGACAGCTTCTTGCGGGCAACTCCCCTCCAACCCCGAAATAACGCCGAAAAACAACCTTGGGCTTCAGAAAAGTTCCTTTTCACTCCAAGACATTCCGCCAAGCTCCATTTTCTCCATTTTTCCATATTCCATCTTCATTCCACCACTATATTAGAGCCCATTAGTGATTTTTCTTTTATAGTTTAGAGTTTGTGTGGTGAGATTTAGTGTAAAACTTTCTGTAAGAGTGTTGGAGAAGGAGAGAAATGAGAGATATCTTCTTCCTGCATTTCTAAGGAAAGGCTACAAGGGATTTTTTTTGAGAAAGAGTTTCAGATAAGTTTTGTTTGTTTATTAAGTGTTGTATGAACTTTTTTTTAAACATGAAATTTGTTTTTTGTTGTGTCTTTCTCATGAAGTTTGAGTAGTTCACTCTATCTTTCTCCCTACTCTAAGATTTGGTGAAATGAGAAATAATATAATGTGCCAATATTAAAATATAAAATAAATTGTGATGATTTTTCAACTCCGAACTTAATTTACATTTCAATTTGGCAAATTAAATTGTTAGAATATGTTGTAAAATATATGATCCGAGAAATGGAGATACAACAGAGTGAGGATCACATTTGATTTCATGGAGAAGAAATTCATTCATGAACTTAAGTGCAAATAAATAGGAAAATATTCTTTGTTGGGTGTAGAATTGGTGAATCTTTAGGGTGACAGACTAAAATCCTCAATTAGGTCTTGGTGTTTAAAAACTAAAGCGAGAGTTAGCCTTCAGGTGAAGGGAAGTGGGAGCCAGTATCCTCCTATCCTATCCATGAATTTTGGGACTAAACCTAAGATTAGCCATTGATTTTCTATTCATTGTATTAGGGTAGAGAATTATAATTGCTCCTATTTGGCACAATATATATTCTAAACATTTATCTCATCTCATTACACCAGAACCTCTTTGTAGTGGGAATGATGGTTTTTCACATAAGAAATCTTCATTACATTAACATAGTTAGTAGATTAGCATTTACTTTTTAAACTTTACATTTATGTTTTGCTAATAGTTAAGTACTTTAGTTTTGATAACATCTCAACATTCGAAATTAGTGACAGTGATTTCGTTTGATTTTCTGTAAATTTCCTAATAAAATTTATAATTGGCAATTTACACCTTCCCTGTGGGATCGATATTTGGGTCTTAAATAGAAAGTCTTTTTTTACTTGATAAAGAATATATACTTGCGTAGAA
>NEWO01000445.1:358629-370687 GCA_003013225.1 Phalaenopsis aphrodite | reverse complement strand
TGTAATTTCCTTTCGCTGCAAAATATTATAAATGTTTGGTTGTGCACCTTACTTTACTTGCAAAATAAAAAACCATTTAAAAAAATTAATCAAAATTTTCAAATATCTAAAACAAATTGTTTCAAAGGTAACCTTAAATCATTTGAAATTTCACTAAGCTTAAAACGTCCTTTTGAATTTACGGGAGTCCCTCAGAGGAGGTAACCCACGGTTGTTAACGAGATCTCCTCGGTTTAAATGGGTTTCACAACTCGTTTAAGCTAAGTAAATTCAAAAGAAAATAGGGATACCAGAATGAGGGAACCGGGGGATTCTAGCCAGTGTCACTCTAATCAACTTTAACCCCCCCCTGATTGAACTTTTAACTTGTCACTTAAACCTTTTGAACCCTTAGACATTAGGACTGCTACTTTGCCAAGGAGTTTGGAGCTAACTTTGTGGGCAACCTTCTACAACAGCAATCTACAACAACAATCTGCAACAACATGAGGAGCTACAACAATACATCTTTCCTTAGAATAAAAGAACAAGCAATAGGATTTCGAGGTCGTCTGCCTGTAATAACGTAAATCCTCAACTTTTTTCTTTTGGTATTTGCACAACCCTATTGTGTAATTTAATCGCTAACTCATTTTAAGATTCTGAGGTTGTCGTTCGTCACAACCTAAACTCTCACATCTTCCAGACTATTTGTGTAACTTTCTCGCACAAATGTAAGCCCTAATTAATAAAATTGGCAGGATGAAACATTTAAATATTTTCTTCTCGAAATTGAAGCTGAACTATAGGATAGATTGGGAAGTCACCGAGGTACTTCTCAGGATCCATGACATCCCCTAGTTCTTCTTCCTTTGGATTCCGAAATGAAATGTTCCAAATTTAAATCATTCCCTTTTCACATATTTTTGTCCGATCTTTTTGAAATATCCTATACTTTGAAATTCTTGAAGACAATATCCCGTGATTTTTATCGAGTTTTCTTAGGTGACTTCAGTTATCTAAGATGTAATTAATTATAAGGACTTGCCTTTATAGAAAACTTTTAAGAACCCATCTTATTATGAATCTTATGAATCTTATTTAATTCTTTATATTAAATAGAGGAACTTGTCAGTCAACATAAAAAATTATTTTTTCGCAGACTTAAACGAATGTCATAAATTTTTTAGTTTATTTAATCGAGTCTTACCAGTAAGTAGTGTGTCTACCCTTCGGGATAGATGCATTGTTTGCAGTATTAGGCTTGTTTATTTAAACTACTAAGGATATAAGATCGGTCCAATCTTATATTTTCAAATTTTAAAATACTACTTTTTCCCAAATTATATATATATATATATATATATATATATATATATAAATTAAATTAAATCGGGTGTCGGAATTCTAATTCCGGCAACCGACTATTTCCAATGTTACTAGCGCTATAGCACCATTGTGGGGCGATATAGCGCTCGTATTCACTCGTCTGTGGCGGTATGACGCTATAGCGCCACACAAATATCTTCAATGTCCATTCCATGTACTTGAAACAAAAAACATGCAAAATATTTTCTTTTAAAGTGCAATATCATTAAAAATGTACATGAAAGACTTATAAAATATGTACTAAAAACATGTTATTTTTTAGGTGGATCAGTGTTACAAATCATTATTGCACATTTCCATATTTATGACTAATCCAAGACCTTTTAATATCAATAACTGACGTTGGAACTGTTTCCTATTAGTAACTACTTAACGACAAGTTAGCTAGATGGTTTTCAGTCGACCTCCTCGAGAGAACCTGCGATAGAGACCTTCATGTCTTTAGTGACCTTGAATCGTCAGGCAAATGGTGTATCACTGTTATCCGATGGGCATCACTTCTTAGACAATGGGCTTTTCCAGAATATTGGTAAGTTATTAAATGAGATACACTTTGGTCATCTTTGTGAAGAATCCCAAAATTAGCCGAGAGAGCTATTTGCAGTTGACTGCCCCTCGGATCAGGTGTCTCATTTTCTTTCGTTCGATCGGCCCATAGTTCCAACCGAAGAAACCAACGTCTTTGTCTTTTGACTATATCGGTGAGTAGTTTGATGTTCATATAACAAGAGCCGTAGATTTTTCTCAAAATTCATGCCATCATATTTTTGATATATATAGTGTGTACTTAATTTTTTTTTTGAGTGATAAGAGATTTAGTGAGTGCTTCAAATTATCCCAAAAATTCACAATTGTAATGCGTAAACCATAGTCAAGAATTTCAAACAAATTACATTTGTTGTACTCAACGTTCCACTCTACCAAAGAGCCCGTTAAAATTTTTTTCTCACATATTCTTAGAATAGGACAATCTCTCAACCACCTTCATCTAGAAATGAGCTGCGGATGCATTTTCGTTTCTTCTGTAAAAAGGAAGTGTTATACATCACATGGGTTGATGGCAAATATATTATTTTCAAACACAAAAATCTTTATTATTTTCACAAATTCACATTAACTTGAAATCAAAATTAATGTCTCAACATAGAAGCGTCTACCAAAATAAGTTAGGTCAACCTACAATTCTTAGACTAAAAGATATGACAGATATGCACGTTAATTTGTTCATATATATATATATGTATATATATATATATATATATGTATATATATATATATATATATATATATATATATATATATATAGACACACACACATAGATAGTTTCACATAGATAATTTTTTTGCATACTTGTTAAATTTTTAAAGGATTTTAGTGTATTTTACTGTAAGTAGTCATACAATTAACATATTTCACTGCAGCGGAGGTAATCAAATATGGGCCTTAGGCGGCTTTCCCAAAATCCCGATAGATATCCAACGCCAAGTTTCATATTATTATTATTTTTTTCTGAAATATCTTTTGTATCTGTCTTTAATTTTTTTGAAATATATGGGTCCAGATTCATATGGGTCCAGATTCATATGGGTCCATTGAAATATATGGGTCCAGATTCATGAGCACTGCTGTGTCCCGACGTTCTTTTTTTTTTTTCCCTAAGAAATAACTTTGTACCTTTCTTTCATTTTCCTTTAACTAATACTTATTTATTTATTTATTTTGGAAAATGTGAGCGTTTCATCCTAAACTTCAAAGCAAGTTCCGAAAAACTTCGAACAGGCGTTCTATTAGTACTGCCACGTCTGCCTGGGGCTGGTAACCCCGGTTAACCCTTAACCAGTGTACTGTAGGCACTGAGCTTATAAAATGATCCAGCTCGCCCTCCCTCTCCTCCTACAGTTCGAACCCCAGCAATACTTTTTGCGCCGTCGAAGTCTTTGATTCGATGGACAGCCGCTGGTCCATCTGTGTTTCTCTCCTATCTTTCATCTTCTTGCATCTCTTACCATTGAATGCTCGATTGGATCCGGTCTTGCGGTTGCCGTCGGAAATCTCCGGCGGACGACTGGAAGCAGGTGGAGATGATTCGGTCGGGACCAGATGGGCCATCCTGATTGCAGGATCGTCGGGCTACGGGAATTACCGACATCAGGTTTTTGACCTTCTGTCGCTTTCCCCATTTTGTCACTGTATGGATTCGTAGACTATTTGTTTTCAGTTTTCTAATTGATGATTTTTTTCTACTTGTTTTGGCGAATGCTTTCAATTAAATTTAATTTATATTTGAGTTAACTTGATTCAATGAGTTTGAATTACATGAAGGGAACTGTTTAGCACTTCTGTGGATACTATTTGGACTTGGGATTCCTGTACGAATTTGCTTTGTATTTGGAGTATCCGCGTTTTTGGATTTATGTAGCGTTTAAAATATTAGCTATTATCGCTACCACGATTATTGATTGGTAAGCGTTTGTTACTATTATATGACATCCGTCGATCCTCATAAGTGGATTATAATTTTTGATGCCGCAGATTTAAGTTGAATTTAAATTAAATTTTATCAATAGAAAAAATTTCTCTATTTTTCTTTGCTCTGTCTTAGAACCTGAATTTATTAAATCCAACTTTTGACAGAATTTAATAAATCCTAATTAATAGATTTCCATTGAACCCCTTACAATACAACCCTTTAAATTCAAACAGGTTAATCACTTTAAGGGGTGTTTGGTAGCACAGTTTTAATATGATTTAGGGCCAGATTTAGTATAAATCCAGCCAATTATTAAAAAATAAAAAGTTAATTCCACAGTTCTGTGAGGTCAAATTTTTTTCGAGTTTGGTCTGTGAAGTTCAATCTCTTTTTTTTTTTTTTTTGACGATGTAAATTCAGATTTAATAAATCGGATTTCCCAAAGAATTTATTCCATGTTGCTTAAATTCCATCTACTTCGACAGTTCCATCTCCTTCGCAGGATTTACTGAATTTTTATCAATCTTATTTAACGCAAATCTAAGTGGTAGTTGGAACATGAATTTATGTTAAATAAGATTTAGTTATTTACCAAATCTAGTAAATATGATAAATTCAAATTTATGAAATCTAGTGTGTGACAGAGATGGAGCTCGTGAGCAATGATGAAAAAAATCCATCTCGTAATCGAATTTAGTAAATCCGAATTTATATCGTCAAAGAGACGGAACGCGAGAACAAAAGGATGAAACTCAAGCGAGATGGCATTGGATTTAATTTTTATATTTTTAATGTTAGTTTTAAAGTTAAATTCATGGATAAATTTCATTGTTAACATGCCATCAAAGACACGCCCTAAGTATGATTTAGTTGAAGGTGATATTGCAGGCACATCTGCAATGGTTCCTATTAAAGATTTCTTTCCATACTCTTTAACTTTTGGGTAATATTGCTTGGCTCTAAAGGCGCGAAGGTGTTCCGGTAACTGTGCCCTGCATTACTTGGAAATAAGGAGATGGAGAAAAGAAAATACTTTATGGCTTCTTTTGTAGTCATTAGAACCCATGGAAAGCTTGGAAATAAAAAGAGGGTTTGTTTCGAAGTTCGAACGCACGCATGCTTGGAAATATTAAAAAAAATTAAAAAAATTAAAAAAATTAAATCTTAGGGATGGTAATTATGTCTGATTCGTTAGATAATTATATTCAGTTAAATTTTCTCAAAATCAAAATTGGATATACTTACACTTCAAGGTTTAGTTTAATTTTATGTATGTATGTGTGTGCGTGTGTGTGTGTGATAAATAGTAGTTTCAATTAATTATTTAAATTATTTTGTAAACTTCCCATTTTGAAACTATTTTTCAAAGCTATTAAATTTTAGTAGATTTACATACATAGCACAATTCTTATGCATTTACAAATTTAATGTCTAAATTTTAATAAATATCTCTCTCTCTCTTTCTCTCTCTCTCTCTCTCTCTCTCTCTCTCTATATATATATATATATATATATATATATTAAATTTAATGTTATAATCACATCAAAATATATTCATGTAAAAAATAAGATCAATAATATTTTTTGATATGCGTTTAAGATTCAAGTATAATTTGATATGCTTAAGATTTAAGTATTGCATAAATTAATATTAAAATTTAACTTTTAGATATGTAAATACCTAAGAAATATTTGGAATGTTACACCCCAAGTTTGCTAAAAAATTTTTAATTAGCTTAGCCTCTTCTGTTTTTGCGACCACCTGTCAACAGTACAAGTAATATTGCCTGCTCGGGCAAATTTCGCCTAGGCCCATTCTTCTCCATTTGTGGCACCTAGCTTGTGGGCCAAAGCCAGCAAAGAAAGAACAGACTGCACGTGCGAGCCATGCAGTTTCTTCTCTCCCTAGGCTATCTTAAGGTGGTCATTAGGGGGCAGTCGACCAAACAAAAGGTGAAATTTTCTAATTATATCTTTGGTCGGTAAGAATTTCTTAGTCTTTCTGCTTTGTCCTAAAGAAATGTTGTGGGATTTATGGGCTTTGATTTTGATGTCTTCCTTACCTGTTTTGCTTTCAAAATCTTTAGTGCTTTGTGGGATTGCTTTTTAAGGAGAAAATATTTTGTCCAGACACCACACACCCAGATGGCCAATCATAGGTGCCCACGTCGCCGTGCACGTCTTTGGCGGCGACGTTGCCACCGACGGTTGGCCGCGCGGACGTTCAGACGAATTATTTTTTCCTTTTTGTGGGCCTTAATAGCCTTTATTTTGTAGAGGGTTGAACTCTTCAGTGAAAAAAAAAAAAGATTTTTGAGGCGCTTCTTATTCGATCTACATGAGGGAGTTGAAGACAAAAAACATGAAATTGAAGGATTTTTAATCAAGACAGCTGATAGCATAATATTTTTTGTAGGATAAATTAATAATGAGTTTAAGTATTTTTGTAATGATTAAAATGTTCTTTAATAATAATATAAATAAACAAAATTTTTGGGTATAGATAAAAATTACTACTTCCTTTTCCTAGAGGTTGAATTATTTGTAAAATTAATTATTTTTATCTGTAGCATCTAAAATTATATAGGATCAACCAGCAAGGTTTTTTTTCTTTGTTACTTCTATCGTAAGATTAGAATTATTTAGCATAATATTTTAATGGTGCTGAATTTCAATATTTAAGCAGTATTTCTCATCATTTTATGATTGTCCCCAACATTGTACTTTCAGGACCTGTCCTATATACGAAACCTTCAATATGCAATTAACAACTTGCTAAGGAATTATATATGTTTGTAATTCATGGTGTCATTTCTTTATTGTTTTCCTTACAAACTTAAGAATTCATTCAAGGGTTTGATTAAAACTTGAGAAAAAAATATTGATGTATTTTTTTTTTTTTTTTATTCAAAGTAAATATGATAAAATTAAAATAAAGAAAGTTATATACATTATTCAATTTTTAAAAAATCTATTTGGATTAAAAAAAACCTATTTTAATTTAAATTCCATCACTATTGTACAGTTACTGATCAATGATTCCCTTTAAACTGCACTCAGTTTAAAGCCAACAAAACAAAGTTTTGTATTTTCTAGAAAAGACAGTACTTCAGATACTTGGTTTGCTATACTGAGAAAACTTACTTCTCACCCAGAATATAATGCGTGATGAAGGAAAAATTGAAGTTTTCGAACTGATCACGTTAGAGATGGTTACATATGGTATTCAGACAAATGTATTTTTTTTCCTTTTCTCCCATTTTTCTTGTTTAATGGATATTTTACTCTTTTGAGTTAGGCTCTTAGTGTCATGCCCTATTGATGATATTTTCCTATTTCCTTTTTATATATTTATTTTGATGTGTGTTGCTGTGTTATGGTGAATTTAAGAAAGAGTTAGATGACTAACAAGCTAATGAGTTTGATTTTTTTTATTGAACTCGATTGATATATTGTGAATTAAATGAATGCATTGTTTGGAAAAAGTTAAGATGCTATTTGGGTTTTGGATCTATGTTCTCTATAGTTTTAATTGTGAAAAAATGTGTATGCCTTGTTTCTAAGTACTTATATAGCTCTTATTATTTTTGGTATCTTCAAGGAAAAATTTGTGGAATGGTTTATTAGTTGAGGAGAATTTCTTGTTATTATTTGACCCTCATAGAGCTTTTTAAAGTGATTGTCTTTTTTTAATCTTAATTTCCAACTCTTTTTTGCTTCAATTAAGAAGTTAAGCTATGAGGTAGTTCTATTTGTCATAAATTTCAACTCTAATATGACAAATGTAAGGTAGCTTTTTAATATTTGATTCACATGAAAATTGATGAGGTGAACAAGTGAACATTCTTTTATAGTTTAGTTTTGTTTGGATTGTACTCAATTTTTACGAATATAAAATATTTTCTTAGTGATTGATTCTCAGAAAAATTAATGAGGTGAAACAAGTGTTCTTCTTTTTATAGTGTCTTTTTTTCCTTAACCTTTATAAAATGAAAAGGAACCAATGTCATCAACTTTGTAATTCACGGGTTTGCTTGTCGGTAGCTTACAATGAACCAAACAACTTGGTATTATTTTTGAAAATTACAAATGTAAAATAGCTTTTTAGTATTTGATACATAGAAAAATTGATGAGGTCAAACAAGCTAACATTCTTTTATAATTTAGTTATGTTTGGATCAATGTTTTAAATGATTTGGGCGTTGGGTGGGGTGTTTTAGTTGTTATGGGGTGAGATGCAAGCTCCAAGGCGTCATAAGGGATATAAATATTAAGCGACAAAAAAAAGAATTTATTTGTGCAACAACAACAATAACAACGAAGTCTTAATCCCACTACGTGGGGAAAAAAAATTAGAAATTATTTGTGCATAATAATTTTTTTTTTCTATGTATTAAAATAACTCATATTCATTTAATTTCAAAACAAGTCTTCTAAGATTAGAATCTTCAAGTTATTAGCCAAAATCCACCATAAAAAGTAGAAACTTATAAAAAAAAGTAGGCATGCTTGAGTCAAAAAATAAATTTGTGATCAATTGATCTCAATCCTCGAAGGTTATTTTTCTTCAAATTCATCATCAAGATATTCTTCTTCACCAATAGTTGTGTCCAAATCACAAATAGGGCCTTCATATTCTCTGCATTATTTGTCCATTTCATTAAATCGTCATCTTGCTCAATCTCAGGTGCATTCGTAAATTGTTTATCCTTATCATTGGTGTCTAAATTATAAACAAACATAATGTAATAGTAAATATTTAGGATCATTTTCCTATAAGAAATTAAGAATGTATAATTATTTAAAAGAACAATTAAATATAAATATGAAATTTACTTGTTATTTCATTCATCTTTCTTTTACTATAAGAATATGTTGATAAATATAATTTCTTGTTTAATATTTTGTGATTCTTCATTTGTATTAGTCGTCGGCATATTTTCGATTACATCAACATCTAATATTTGTTTGTCTTCACTCATCCAAGATAGTTCCTGTAGAACTTGATCTTCTTTCTTAACAATCCACTTATCATATGAATTCATGTCATTTATCAATATTGGATTGAATTCTTGTACTTTTCATATACTTCTCTCCATCAATCTAGAAGCATTCAACTTTCTGTGCTCTAACCTGCTTCTCTTCTTAGTATGAATATAAGATAAAAAAATTATCTTTAAGAGGTAATTATAAAAATAAATAATAGTAATTTTAAGAAAAATATTATTATTGATTCAAAATTGCTCTAATTTCTTTCACAACCTAACGAATTGCATGTGAGGCTAAGAAATCCAGTAGAAAAATTCGTTAACGCAGGTGTTTTTCCATCAAAACTCATCCACCAATCAACAGAAGATCTCAACTTTCTTGAGTACATAGCAATTAAACTCCAAAAGTCTCCTCTTAAGTTATTTCCGATTACATCAACATCAAATATTTGTTTGTATTCACTCATCCAAGAAGGTTCCTGTAGAACTTGATCTTCTTTCTCGACAATCCACTTATCATCTAAATCCATGTCATTTATCAATATTGGATTGAATTCTTGTATTTTTCTTATACTTCTCTCCATCAATCTAGAAACTTTCAACTTTCTGTGCTCCAACCTGCTTCTCTTCTTGGTATGAATATAAGATAAAAACATAATCTTTAAGAGGCAATTATAAAAACAAGTAATAGTAATTTTAAGAAAAAAATTAATATTGATTCAAAATTGCTCTAATTTTTTTCACAACCTAACGAATTGCATGTGAGACTAAGAAATCAAATAGCAAAATTCGTTAACTCAGATGTTTTTCCACCAAGACTCATCCACCAATCAACAGAAGATTTTAACTTTCTTTAGTACATAGCAATTCAACTCCAAAAGTCTCCTCTTAAGTTATTATACAAGTCTAGTTGAATATCAGCTCTAAGATTATCTTTATAATTCAATATTCTTTCCATACAGTCAATTGACCCTTATTTTATCTCATGATCATTAAAAAGATTATCCTCAAAACGAAATTGATGGTTTAAATAATGATCAGTGGCATGTAATGATTTATAAAGTTGGACTTCCCATCTTGCATCAATTTTCTTCTAAGTAACCACATACTTATTTTCATTATGCCCACAATTAAAAACATTTTTTCTTTTGCTAAATCCATTAATTAATATTTTTTTTTGAGACAATCTCTTTTATAACATTTACAAACTGCACAACACTTTTGATACAATAAGCAAGATGACCCTAAAAATGTCGATTAAACAAAATAACAACTCGAGCTTTTATACCATTTGTCTTCTTTGCTCATTAACTAGAATGCCAAGCTTCTAAGGTGAGCAATACCTGAAGTGGTTGCTTTTGTTTATAAATGTTTTGAAGGGTCAAATATGTTATAGCAAACTGTGTGATGACTAGACGAACGAGTTCGCTCTTCTTTATAAAAGATCTCATTAAGCCAAGAGCCCGTGTGTGCCCATAAATAAAATTAAGAATTTGTTATGCTTTTGCAAATGTGCTTTCATGAATCTTCAAATTTCTAATATATTCTAACATTAGATTAATACAATATGTTGCATAAGGTGTCCAATAAGTATTTTGTATTTTCTCCATTATCTTTTTACCTGCATTCACATAATTTGATTCATTATCTGTTATAATTTGCACCATATTTTTTCTCTACTTTCTCAATCACGTCATCCAAATAAGTGAGTATTAACTCACCACCTTTTATACGATTAAAAGGATCCACCGTTTTAAGAAAAAAGTTGAGCTAGACTGTTCACAAGAAAATTAATCCAAGTTCAACTTTTTCCATCGGTTCAACTATTTGACATAATCAAGTTGTCTTCTTATGCTCCTCTAACATTTTATTCATTATAGCAACCTCATGTTTAAGTATCCAATTTTTCAATTTGTGCATTGTATTCGGAGTAAAACCAGGTCCAAAGTGAGCAACTGCTTCAAACACATACATATAATATGGGTCATTGACAACATTAAACGCCAATCCGACTGAGTAGCAAAATCCACCAATTGCCTTGCTTCTTACCAGGTCCAAAGTGAGCAACTGCTTCAAACACATACATATTCATTGACAACATTAAATGCCAATCCGGCTGAGTAGCAAAATCTATCAATTGCCTTGCTTCTTTTTTTTTCAACTTTTTTCTATTTGGAATTTAGAGTAGAATTCCTTGCTTGTGTTGTGATGAAAGAATCTGTTGGATCTCTAATTCTAGGTGGCCTCTTGGAGGAGTAAGTAATAATGAATTTGTAGCATTTCGACATTCACCAACATTTATTGCGCTACTCTAATGTTACTCAATATATTGTGACGTTGTGCTTTTTCTTTTGCATCTTCTTATAATATTTTCTTACATCTCTCTTGAACTTTGTTGGGGGTTTTAGTGCATGGTTTAATGGTCTTGTGTGTGCCAGCAAGATGTTACTTCATCTTCTTTATTGTTCCACAATACACCTAATTGCAAAACTTACGTCTGAAATATTTTCTATTAGGTATGTTTGTTGAAGATTGTCATGCAAAGTTCTTGTTAGTGTGAGTACTGCGAGCCACACAGTCCTTCCATTCTATTACAATTTAATAACTAACCTTACACATTACAATTAAAAAAAAATCAACTTCTAGCAAATTGCAAACAACTAACCTTACACATTAAAATAAACAAAATTAGAACAAATCTAAATCTAGCAAATTGCAAACATGAAAAAGAAAATTGCAGTTTATTGCAAATCTGAAAAAAACTAACAAAATTACTATTTACTGTAGCTAGAGTGTTTTCTAGTAAATTTTTAACTGTAGAAAAAAATAAATACACGGTTTACTGTAGCTACAGTGAAATTAATATAGCTACAGTAAACTCACTCTAGCTACAGTGTAAAATAATAAAATCTCCTTACCAAATGAATCAGGCTGAGCTTGCGGGAGAGCGATCCTGGTGCGGGATCGCCTTACTGTTTACTGTAGCTAGAGTATTTTCTAGTAAATTTCTAACAGTAGAAAAAATATAAATCTATGGTTTACTATAGCTACCGTGAAATTAATATAGCTACAATCAACTCACTCTAGCTACAGTGTAATAATAAAATCTCCTTACCAAATGAATCGGGCAGAGCTTGCGGGAGAGCGATCATGGTGGGGGAAACAAGTAGGAACTACATGTGAGGGACACAAGCGTGATCTTCTATTTGCCTGTCAGACAGAAAGCGGAGG
>NEWO01000445.1:338151-350097 GCA_003013225.1 Phalaenopsis aphrodite | reverse complement strand
GATACTACGCAAGTATACATATCGTTATCAAGTAATATTTGACTTTTTGATTAAGACCTGATTATCAAACCCACAGGAAGAATACGCAATATGCACTATTGAACAACAAAATTTATATTTTTGATAAAAAGATAATTATCTAAACTAAAGATGATTTTTGCAGTAGTGAAAATTTAAATATTTTTGGTATTTTCAATATTTTGATAGAACAATAACAATTTAAAAAGATAACTAGAGTTTTTGTAGAAGAAAAACACTAAATATGAAAATATCTTTCTTCTTGTTATGAATCAGTAATAAGTATAAGAATTCTATTGTGGAAGTATACAAATTGTTTTGTGCAAAATATGAGCAATTATATTCTTTACCCTTACTAGAGATGCTATAAAGAACATTGGTTAATTAAAATTTGAATAGTTCTGAAGACCAGCTAGACAGGGAAGATATTAGCTCTCACTCTAGAGTTCCCTAGATTCCCTCCAATTGGGGGCTAACATCTCGTTTCAGATTCTAAAACAATAAACCAAGTCAGGGGCTTTAACCTGTCACTTTAAAGTCCTCTAACTTTACACCATTCAATGAATATTTCCCTATTTATTTGCACTCAATCATATGAGCTACATTCTCATTCTTACAACCTCATGTGATTCTTTCCAATTGTTGACTGAGACAATACCAGCCCGGTTCTTACATGTTCTCACAATAAATTTTAATATCTGGATTGGCCAAATCAAGAAGTACATGAAGTGCATGGATTTAAATCATCACAACTTCTTCTATCATTGAAGATCAATACTTTCCACAACTTCCATCCAAAACTTAATTACTTATCATTTTAAAAAGAAAGATAAAAAAAACAACTCAGAATCCATGGAGAAAATAATATCACACTTTAGTTTAAAAGAAGAAATCATTGTCAAACCAACAATAAGTCTCAATTAAAACAAAAAGTAGTCTCAAAACAAAAAGATAAAAACTTATCTTAAGTCCTCCACCAAACTCTTGAAGTTCCTTTGATTCTCTTCTCTTTACAATCACTCAAAAAAAAAAACAAAAAGGATAAAATAAAAGTAAAAATGGTGCCTGAAAATCTCTCTGAACTAACTCCTGAAATGAAAACTTTCAAAACTTTCCAATACTTTCAGAACTCTTTTCTAAGTCCTCTCTTCTTTCTTTTATAATTTTCCAAAAGGTGCCTTGGTTTCTCTTCAAAATATGTCTAGACTCTATGTATTTCCCCAAGAGATGCATCCTTTCATGATAATTTTCGTCCATGGTGGTTATAATCACCTATTAAGCTAATGGGTGTCTTAAACACCTCTTCAAAATTTGAAGAAACTGAATTTACTCATCCAATAACTGTCACTGGCACTTAAGCACGGGGTCTCTGGTGCTTAGGTGCGGCCTTCTCTGTTTAACCAGTGCTTAAATTTTGGATCTAGTGCTTAGGGGCCAAACACTTTTACACATTTTTCACTTTTTTGCTCCAAATTTGATCATATTTCACTCCTTTAAACATTTTTCACCCATTTTACCTGTAACTGCAATAAAAACATAAAAGTACTTTCCATAAATCTCAATATCTCAAAAATAGATATAAAAATGTGTCTGAAAACACTATATGTTTTAGGTGTATCAAAATCCCCCAAACTTAAAATGTAACTTGTCCTCAAGTGTCACTTCAATCTTTAAAAACTAAATATGTATGATATGTATATGAGTTTCCTTAGGAGTTAATAAAATTTTGATTTAAAAATATAGCAGTATAATTTAGAAAAAATATTCAATAAATGAGACCAACTTAATGTTTATAAATTCTCAATGTTAAGAAAGATGATAATATGAGTTTCTATCTAATTCAAAAATATATTGAAGATTTTTCAAATTTAGAATTTAGTTATTTTATTATCTCCACTTAAAAATTTTCATTAAAAATAGATTTACTTCCTATATTATATCTATAAGCTTAAGAGTTTCTTAAGTTTTATACATTAAAAAGATCAAATGTAGAACCAATTTTTTATTAGGAACTAATCCTCAAGCTTCTCCTTCCTAATTTTTTTCCCCTCTTCTTTTTCTTTTTCTTTTTCTTTTCTTTCTTTTTCTTCTTTTCTTCTTCTTTTCTTTCAGAAAATTAATTTAATAAAAGAAATTTAAGTATTAAAAATAAAAATCTAAATTATCTAAAATTTTTAAAAATACAAATTTTCTTACTAAAGATATTTACTTATATTAATCATTTTCTCATCTAAAACCTTTTTAAATTGAACTTTTCTTCATTACTAAAAATTTTAATTAAATTTTCTTACTCATTTCTAAAATCAAATTTTACTTCCCTAATATAACTTCATATACATAATCATTTTTTTTCTTTTCAAATCAAATTCACTTGTAACACATTTGTGAACAAATAAAATTCTAGTTTTGCAAATATTTTCATCCCCCAAACTTAATTTTTTAACAGATTAAACAGTTTAGCATCAAATATATATAAGCGAGAATGAAAATTTAAAATAACATACTAACATGAATTTTTAAACTCTAATGATACAAGTATAAAACTAAAAATAGGAGTGAAATAAATTTTTGATCAAATTATATATATTTTCATTTCAATTTAACATGTTGAGATTCAATAGACTTCTAAGCAGTTGGTATAAACATAAAAGTAAACTAACACACTAAATGATTTCACGATCTCAACAAAAAAATAAACAAACTAACATGATAAAAGAAAAATATAGGGTAGCAGTTTCAGAAATTTAAATTTAAGATCTAAGTTAGCTAGATTTTTAAACTTTTCAAAAGACTTAAAATCAAGTTCAATATAATCTAACTAAAGCAGTATTAAACACACACTAACAGTTACTACCCTAGAATGTTAAAACAGGCCACTAACAAAACACAACATCACAATAACAATATAAAAGGTCCCAAACATAACATAATACATAGTCCAAATCAACACAAAATAAATATAGCAGTACTACATCACATACTCTTCAACATAAAAAAAAACATAAAAATATCTCAATCGTACTCCTCATCCTCAGAATCACTGCTATACCACTTTTCAACAGGCTCATAATCAGGATATCAAGGATATGGAGGAAATTGCACTCTTGGGTCACCACTAATCAGGCTCTCCAAAGATGAGTGGAATTTCTCTTCATGATCACTCTTTCTCCTATTATAACTATTAGTATGATTTACAAAACACTCTATATTTTGTACCTTATCAGCGGTAAAATTGATATTATCCATCATCTTCTGTAATAACTCATATCGGGTATCAGTAGACTCACCTTAAGATGTAGAAACATGTGAGGTAGATGGTCTAGATGTAGAAGCAGCAGAGGTAGAAGCAGCAGACGTCTCCACTCCATAGCTTCTGAAAAATCCTCCTCTCCAACTAAAAATTGAATGCTCAGAATAAGTCTTCACATTTGCCTTAGTGATGGGCTTTGGAGGTAATAATACTTCCTCCCGGCTATCATATTTAACTCCAGCTAGCTCACATAAAGAAAAGATCAAGGAAGCAAATCCCAGACCTACAGTTGTAACAGCTGTAGCAGAACTGATGATAGTATAACAGATCAAAGCTCCAATGTTGATGAGCTTTCCCTCTTAAATACAATAGTTCAATGTCGCTCTTTCTCTAGTCACTTCATTGATATGATTGGTCAGAAGCAGACGAGTAGAAATGAAATAGTGTCAGGCCTTTGAAGATGTACATAACTTTGAAGTTGGGAAGTTAATTCTCCTTTCATTAGTTATCTTCCAAAGTCCTCTCCCAACAGTCAAGTAAGAAATAATCTCGTCTAATTCCGCTTCAGTACGACTATAATTTTCATAAAAACATAATGTATCCGATGGTAAATGGTAAAACAAGTTAATTAGCTCTGGCAAAAAATGTATCAACTTCCCTCGAACCATGACTCGATTTTCTTCAGCTTCAGGGAGATTTGCATAAGACTCCCTCACAACAGATATAACTGCCACAACAGAGAAACAACAAAATTATTCCCACTATCTGCGAGCAATTAAATCTTTCATGTCTCCACCCAGATTTCTAAAACATCGCTCCAGAATCAGTTTGTGTGATTGCAACGCATCACTATACCGATCTTGAGCTTTTGAGCTAACAAATTTACTCGAATTGAAAGGTGCTTTGCATTTGATCCTCTTCATTCTTGATGCCATTCTACAAATTTGATAAATTCCAATAATAAATTCAAAAATCAAGTTTAAATTACTAAACTAAACTTCCAAAAACACAAACTAAAAATCCCATGCAATTTCCATAGATTTTTCCTTATTTTTCACCATGAATAGTGAATTTTTGAATTTCTCTAAATGTGCTTAAAATACATGGTGAAAATCCAAAATTTTTACATAGAAGTAAAGCTCTTACCTCAAAGAACTTGGATCTAGCAAATTTGACATGATTCCACCAAGAAATATTCACTTTAGATGTACCCTACCCCTAAAAAATCATGAACTCGAGACGAAGAAGGTGACGGTGGCGTTAAAAATTGCAATTTCTGGCTAAAAAAATTACTTTTAACCATTCGTGAACCGACGCTTAAGCGCCGGTATGCGGGGCTTAGGCACCTGCCTCTCCGGTTTGCTCGCGATTAAGCGCGAGATGTGGCGCTTAGGCGCCAGTGAAAGTTTTCAAAAAATTTCAAATTAAAGTAAAATGCACTATTTGTCTAAGTAAATCACCCCTAAATAGTCTCAAATATTTAAGTAAATGGCATTTTTCCCTTCTATAATATTAATTTCGCACATGTTTTTAAACTGCCGCGCTTAAGCGCCAGTGCACATTTTTGCACTAGTCAACTTAACGTCCAAATTCTCATTTTAACATGTCAAGATCACTAAATAAAGTATTAAAATCAATACTAACACATAATAGCCTCAAAAATACTACCCCAAATTTTCTTAATCACACCTAAAACAATAATCAAAATAAAAACTCACTGATAACTATGGGTTGCCTCCCAAAAAGCGATTGGTTTTATGTCGCCAGCTTGACGTAATCAGTGTTTACTCTGGTTGACCCAACATCATTCCATCATTAAACTTATGTTGATCCCCTATAAAATAAGTTTTCAGTTTATTTCCATTAACTTTAAATATTTTCTCAGACTTAGGATCTTTAATATTCACAGCTCCATAAGGATAAACTTTAATCACAATAAATGGGCCCATCCACCTGGGCTTAATTTTACCTGGAAATAAACTTAACATTGAATTATATAGCAACTTGTTGCCCTGACTGAAAATTTTTAGTAAGAATCCTTCGATCATGCCACAGCTTCATCTTTTCTTTATAAAATTTGGCACTTTCATAAGATTTGTTCCTTATCTCTTGAAGCTCATTTAATTGTAATAATCTTTTCTCGCCATCAGCTTTCAAATTATAATTAAAATCTTTAATCACCCAATATGCCTTATGCTTAAGTTCAACTGGCAAGTGACATGTTTTTCCAAATATTAGCCTATATGAGGACATTCTTATAGGAGTTCTGTATGCAGTCTTATAAGCCCACAAAGCATTGACAAGTTTGACTGACCAATTCATTTTTGTTGGATTCATAGATTTTCTTAAAATTTTATTAATTTCTTGATTAGATAATTTAGCTAAACCACTTGTCTGAGGATGATAAGCAATAGCAATCCTATGATTTATATGATATTTCTTTAATAATTTCTCTATTATGATAATTCTGAAATGACTTCTCCCATCAGTAATGATAACTCTTGGCATCCCAAATCTAGAAAATATATTCATTTTCAAAAGTTTTGCAACACTTTGAGCATCACATCGAGGTAAATCAACAGCTTCTATCCATTTGAATACATAGTCCACTGTTAACAGAATATATAAATTTCTGAAAGATGGTATAAATGGTCCCATGAAATCTAATCCACAAACATCAAATATTTCAACTTCTAGCATATAACTGTGGGGCATCTCATTTCTTCTAGAATTATTACCTACTCTTTGACAACTATCACAAATTTTGATATAAGCATTAACATCTCAAAAAATTTTAGGCCAATACAATCCATATTGTAAAATTTTGAATACTGTTTTATCAACACCAAAATGTCCCCCAAAATTAGAATTATGACATTTTTGGATAATCTCGTTTCTTCTAGTGGTACACATCTTCAAATAATCAGATCATTTCCTTGTTTATATAAAAATGGGTCATCCCAAAAATAAGTCTTAGCTTCAGAAATAAATTTTTTCTTCTGTTTGTATGTCATTCCATGAAGTATAATATCACTAACAATAAAGTTCACAATGTCGGCATACCACGGAACACACCACTCATTAATAGTGAACAATTTTTCATCTAAAAAATGTTCATTAATTTCATTTTTAAAATAGAGTGGTTTTTCTAATTCAAGCTTGGACAAATGATAAAAAATTTGATTTTCAATCCCCTTTCGATCTACTGTTACAAAATCAAATTCTTGCAAAAGAAGAATCCATCTTATAAGTCTAGGTTTAACTTCCTTCTTTTTCATTAAATACATACAATCATAATGATCAGTATGCACTACACCATGAGTTCTAATTAAATATGATCTAAATTTATCAAAAACATAAACTATTGCTAATAGCTCTTTTTTAGTTGTTGTATAATTAATTTGAGTTTTATTAAGAGTTTTACTAGAATAGTAAATAACTTTAAAAAATTATCATATCTTTGTCCTAAAACAACTCCAATAACATAATCACTAGAATCACACATTAATTCAAAAGGTTTTTCCCAGTTTAGTGAAACTATAATTGGTGCAGTGATTAGTTTTTCTTTTAATAACTTAAAAGCTTTTAGGCATTCCTCATCAAAATTAAAATTTGCATCTTTCTCCAATAAATTACATAAAGGCTTAGCAATCTTTGAAAGTCTTTAATATATGATCTGCAGAATCCAACATTTCCTAAAAACTCATAATTTCCCTTACATTTGTTGGATAAGGTAAATTAACGATCACTTAAATTTTAGCAGGATCTACTTCCATACAATTTTCTGATATTTGATGTCCTAATACAATTCCTCCTGCTACCATAAATTGGCATTTTTTCCAGTTAAGGACTAAATTTGTTTCTTCACAATGCTTAAGAACTTTGGCTAAATGTTCTAAACATGAGTCAAATGAAGTTCCAAACACTGAAAAGTCATCCATGAATACTTCAATCCCTTTTTCAGATAAATCATAAAAAATTGTCATCATACATCTTTGAAATGTAGTAGGGGCATTACATAAACCAAATGACATTCTTCTAAAAGCAAAAGTACCATAAGGACTGGTAAACTTTGTTCTCTTGATCCTCAGGAGCTATTTGAATTTGGTGATAACTAGTATATCCATCCAGAAAATAAAAGTATTTATGCCCAGGTAGTCTATCTAGCATTTGATCTAGAAAGAGTAATGGAAAATGATCTTTTATAGTGGAAATATTTAGTTTTCTATAATCAATGCATATTCACCACCTTGTAACTTATCTAGTAGATATTAACTCATTATGTTCATTTACAGTTACAGTTACTACTCCTTTCTTAGGAACACAATGAATTAGACTAACCCATGCACTATCTGAAATAGGGTAGATAATACCAGCATGTAACCACTTTAAAATTTCTTTCTTTACAACTTCTTTCATATCAGGATTCAATCTCCTTTGTGTATTAGCCCTAGATTTGTAGTTCTCTTCCATATGAATTCTATGCATACAAATTAAAGGACTGGTTTCTTTAATATCAGCAATTGTCCATCCAAAAGCTTTCTTAAAATTTTTTAGAATTTTCATTAACCTTTCTTCTTCTTCCATCGTTAATTTTGAGGAAATTATAACTGGTAAAGTAGAGAAATCTCCTAAAAAGGCATATTTTAAATGATCAGGAAGTAACCTTAACTCTAGTTCTAGAGGTTTTTCAATAGGTGGACAACATGATTTATCTTTGCCTATCGTGTCCAAAACTTCAAAATTTTCTCGAACATAGTTTGAATTTTCCTTAAAAAGATCTTCACATTGATTTATTTCCTCTTCTTGCTCATGTTCTAAATCTTTTTCTTCAGATTTTTCTTTATAAGTAATTCTAAAATGGCATTTACTTAAATATCTTATAACATCTATCCTATAACATTAATTATCTTTATCTTTTGTAGGGTATTTCATTGATTTTAAAATGATAAAAGTAACAGTTTGATCATTGACGTGCATTGTTAATTCTTCTTTCTGAACATCTATCATTGCTCTTCCTATGGCTAGGAAAGGTCTCCCAAAAATGATAGGTATCTCTTTATCTCCCTCCATATCTAGCACAATGAAATCAACAAGAAAGATAAATTGATAAACTTTCACTAGGACATCTTCTATAACTTCTTTAGGGTATGTTATCGAATGATCTACTAACTACAGAGTTACAGTAGTATGGGTTATTTCTCCTAATCTCAATCTTTTAAATATTGATAATGGCATAAGGTTAATGCTTCAACCTAAATCACATAAAGCTTCCCATAAAATTTGTCTCCTATTGCACATAGAATTGTAAAGCTACCAGGATTTTTAAGCTTTCCAAGAAGCTTCTTCTGAATTATCGCACTACACTCCTCACTAAGTGCAACAGTCTCATTATCTTCAAACTTCCTTTTCCTGTTGAGAATATCCTTCATAAACTTTATATAGCTTGACATTTGTTCTAAGGCTTCAACAAATTGAATATTAATTGTAAACTTCTTAAATATTTCCAAAAATTTTGAAAATTATTCATACAACTTTTGCTGATGAAGTCTCTGAGGAAATGGAGGTGGTGGTTTTTCCAAGTCCATTTTTAGTGGAGAAATAGGTCTCTCACAATCTTTTGGAGCGTCCTCTTTTGATTCTATAATTACTTCTCCCTCAACTTCAATTTCTTTTTGGACCCAACTTTCCAACTTTCTTCCGCTTCTAATTTGAACAGCTTTTACCTGTTCTTTATTCTGGTCTTTTGGATTTGATTCAATATTACTAGGAAGTGTTCCTTGGGATCTATTACTTAATGAATTTGTTATTTGCCCAAGTTGTTTCTCAATATTTCTAATTGTAGCTCATTTACTTTGTAAATCATTTCCCATTTGTAACACCACATTATCTATAGACAACTTTTTCTCCATAAATTGTGTATTACTGTTGAAACCTGAAGGTATGAAAATATATAATTATTATTCCCTTGGTTGTTCCAGTTTCCCAATGAGTTTCCTTAGTTCTTCCCCCATTGCTGATTATTACCACCCAAATAGTAATTCCAGTTAAAGTTGGGATGGTTCTTCCAACCTGGGTTATAATAATTTTAATATGGGTTATTCTGCTTATTATTTATGGCATTCAAAGTTTCTAATGATGCTTGAGAATCTACCATTTGACCTAATTAATTCTCTTCAATCATGGAAATTGGTTGAGAAAAATTCATTCCGAATTGGTCTAACTTCCTTGAAATTGCAGCAAATTGATTTGCTAACATGGCAATGCATCAGTTTCATGAATATTGGCTACTTTCTTAGGATTTACCCTCTCAGAAGGCTATTAAAAATTATTGATAGTCATTTCTTCAATTAAAGCATAAGCATCATGAAATGGTTTTGACATCAATGAACCACCAGCATGGTGTGGACCACCAGCATGACATCGATAATTGATCTAAGAGATACGACTAATCCATTACAAAAAGTTTGAATTATTAACCAATCTGGTGTAGCATGGTGTGGACACTTTCTTAAGAATTCTTTAAATCTTTCCCATGATTCATAAATAGGTTCCCCATTAAACTGATTAAAAGATGTAATATCATTTCTAAGCTTTGCAGTTTTTTTATGGTGGAAAATATTTAACAAGAAATTTTTGCTAAATCACCCCAAGTTCTGATAGATCCAGGTGCTAATGAATTCAACCACATCTTAGCTTTATCCCCCAGTGAGAATAGAAATAACCTAAGTCTTATGACATCATTTGATACACCATCGTATTTAAATGTAGCGCACAATTCTACAATTTTGGAAGATGTAAATTTGGATCTTCAGTTGGTGATCCCCCAAACTGATTATTTGATACCATTTGGATAATAACAAGTTTAAGCTCAAATGAATTAGCCACTACAATAGGTTTTTGAATACCTCAATGAAGTTCATCTACAATAGGGTTGGCATAATCTCTTAAAGGTCTAAACTCTTGATGAATTTCAACATTTTGATTATTTTGGTTTGTCATTTTAGTAATTTTTTTGGATTTTTCAAAATTTATAATTTTTTTATTTTTCTGATTTTTCTAATTATTCTTTTTAATTCAGAATCATAGGACACTAGTCCTTCAGAACCTGAACTAAGAATACACTGACATATAATAAAACAAAATAAAATAAAAAAATAAAATAATATAAGATAAGATAACTTAAAGTTTAAACAAGACTTTCTAAAAATAGAATTTTGCTTTTATAATCAATTTCTCCCCGGTAACGGTGCCAAAAACTTGATCCCTGGATACTGCTACTATGCACAGTACAACAATAATTCAGATTATATTTCACTTATATTTCCTTACGTAGCAACAAAACTAAAAACTTGATCCTCAAGAAAAATAAGAATTTAACTTTTAATTTATATATATTGGGATACTACGCAAGTATACGTATCATTATCAAATAATATAGGACTTTTTGATTAAGACCTGAATATCGAACTGATAGGGAGAATATGCAATATGCATTATTGAACAACAAACTTTCTATTTTTAGTAAAAAGATAATTTTCTAAACTAAAGATGATTTTTACAGTAATGAAAATTTTAATATTTTTGCCATTTTCAATATTTTGATAGGACAATAATAATTTAAAAAGATAACTAGAGTTTTTATAGAAGAAAAACACCAAATATGAAAATATCTTTCTTCTTGTTATGAATCAGTAATAAGTATAGAATTTTTGTTGTGGAAGTATACAAATTGTGTTGAGTTAAATAGGAGCAAAAATATTCTTTACCCTTACTAGAGATGCTATAAAGAACATTAGCTAATTTAAAGTTTGAATAGTTCTGATGATCGGCTAGGAAGGGAAGATATTAGCTCTCACTCTAGAGTTCCCTCGATTCCCTCCACCTGGTGGCAACATCTCGTATCAGAACCTAAAACTATAAACCAAGTTGGGGGCTTTAACTTGTGACTTTAAAGTCCTCTAACTCTACACCCTTCAATGAATATTTCTTTATTTATTTGCACTCAATCATATGAACTACATTCTCATTCATACAAACTCATGTGATTCTTTCCAATTGGTGACTGAGACAATACCATCCCGCTTCTTACATGTTCTCATAACAAATTTTAACATATGGATTGACCAAATCAAGAAGTAAATGAAGTGCATGGGTTTAAATCATCACAACTTCTTCCATCATTAAAGATCAATACTTTCCACAACTTCCGTCCAAAACTAAATTACTTATCATTTTAAGAAGAAAGTTTAAGAAAACTACTCAGAATTCATGGAGAAAATAAAATGACACTTTAGTTTAAAAGAAGAAATCATTGTTAAATAAACAACAAGTCTCAATTAAAACCAAAAGTAGTCTCAAAACAAAAAGATAAAAACTTATCTCAAGTCCTCCACCAAACTCTTAAAATTCCTGTGATTCTCTTCTCTTTACAATTACTCAAAATAAAATAACAAAAAGGATAAAATAAAAGTAAAAGTGGTGCCTGAAAATCTTTCCAAACTAACTCCCTAATGAGAAATTTTAAAACTTTCCAATACTTTCAGTAAATCTAAGTCCTCCCTTCTTTCTTTTATAATTTTCCAAAAGGTACCTTGGTTTTTCTTCAAAATATGTCTAGATTCGATGTATTTCCCCAAGAGATGCTTCCTTTCATGATAATTTTCGTCCATGGTGGT